>VZUI01035626.1:0-73881 GCA_013401135.1 Cettia cetti | reverse complement strand
TTCTGTATAAAAGAGGAGCTCATCCCACAATAAAGGGAGAACCCACGACACCTGCAAAGGAACCTGTCTCGTTTCCTTTGATGTCTCATGCGACAGTCCAGCAATGCTGAGGGTCACTACTTCTCATCCCAAATGCCTGGAGACTCCACTAAGCCTCTCAGGTCCGGGCTGGGTGCCTGAGGTCCCTGCCTGTGGGAGAACAGGATGCCTCAGAAAGGAATCCAGAGCAGACAGTAAGATTGAGCTGGGAGCTGTTGGAACTAGCCAAGAAAAACACTAAGGGAAGGGTGTGCCTCAAATTCTTCTCCTTTTGCAGCTTAGGTATCTTTTTTTTTTTTTTTTTTTTTTTTTTTTTTTTTTTTTTTTTTTTTTTAATGGCCTGTAAGTCAGTGCTTATGTCAGCTAGGGTTTCAGAGCCCTAAAACCACCCAAACTTGCCCAGGTACCACAATTCCTCCTTTTACAACCAAAACACAATAGGTGCTCATGTCTAAAATACTGCTGGAGGGTCAGAATACAGACAACATGGAATTAATTCCTGCTTTAATTCCTTCTCTAGCTTGACATAGTTTAAACCTACATTTCTCATGTCCCAGCAGAATGTTCTAACCCTATTATGCTGGGGAAAACCCAGGGGTGGGAGAGAAGAAGGAGTCACTGGCCCTTCTCTGTCTAAATTGTGCCAGTGCTGCAATAAAAGCAACGTACTTAGTTACAGCAAAAGGTAAATTACAGTAGTCTCTTGCTTTTCAGACTAAAGTTTAAAGTCTATATATTTTTATATTATATTATCCATTACTCTCATACTCCCATTGCCTTGCTACAGTCTCTTGGGATTCTTCACACTTCTATTTAAATTCCAGGGACACACTGCTTAGGAGTGACATTCAATTAGTTCTCCACTTAACAAATAACTGTATATAATTGAATATTTTTGCAAGTATTAAACATAGAACATATTCATTGTTAAAATTTAAAATCTTTAGTTCTATGCTTGGAGCCAGTGAATGACATTCTTCACACTGAAATAAAATGAAAGGATTACAACATAGAATGCTTATGTTTAGAAATGGGTAGTTAGTAATTTCAGAAAATAGGTAATTTACAAAGTTTAAAATAAAATGCATGATTGCATTGTTCTAAGCATTGAGGGACTGAACAAAAGGCTTCCGCTTTCTTATCAGCATCAATTATGGCAGGAGTGTGAATAATATGAATTGTGATTGAATCATTACTAACCGTTTTTGCATAATTTTCCACTTTCACTTCCCTAATAAAACATTTTTGTAGAAGATGAACTTATATTTCTTCTAAGAGCTATAAAGAAAAACCACCGAGCTTGATCTGTGACAACTATCAAGAAGATACAGATGATCTCTCCATCCCTAACAACGGTAGCTAACAGCACTAATGTATTTTATTTTCTAACCATCATCCCTCATGCAAAGGTTTTCACCTCAGTTTTGATGAAGGTAGAGTTGCGAAAAAGTCTTTCTACTGCAGTATCTTAAGGTAGTCCTTCTTACACTTTACAGACAGCCAGAAACTGGGGTCCAGATCTGCCACACAAACTGGCTGCCAGGAGTTTGTTTGCTCTTTAGAGAAGCCATGGCAGTCGTGGAAAGGGATGCTTTCTTGCTTTTCTGGGTTGCTTTTGCCCTCTGTGTTATGGGGTTATACTCAGTTGCACAGAAAATTGGATAGCATCTGGTAGGAGGACAGAAATTGTGGCTCTACGTGTGTGAGAGACATTAGCAGGCTGGCCTCTGCAGCCTGTTAATGAAGGGGATGGGGAAAGAGTGATCAATCCTGTGTTAATTATGGAGCCAGCAGATCATTCAGCAGCTAATATTTCTTTTGTCTGGAAAGTGACTTGCAACAGTGACAGCAAAGTATGACTACCATATAAACACTATACATTTCCATGCCTTTCAAATATAAGCCTTAATTTGGACCAGGAAAAAATAAAAGAAACTTATACTTGAAGCATGTGATAATCAATCATCCAGAAAAAAAATGTTTGATTATATGTATTGTGTTACTTAAGTACTCTTTGAAGGCAGATGAAATGAAATGTATGTTTAAATATGTCAAACATGGTCAAGGAATATTTTAAACAGCACTTGTACAATGAGATGACTTAAGGGATGGGCTCATGGCACTGTAGACTTGGGCGCTCATTCCAATGTGGAATACACTGTCGTGCTAGACTTTGGGTCACATAAATCACTCCACATATGCACATATAGGGACCAGGGACTATAGGATTTGCTACATTTTCAAGTGAAAATACTGTTTTTTTCCAAAAGTTATTTAACACACTGAAAGATCCCACAGAGTACACCAGGAAGAAATGCAACACTGCATTTGATAAGGATTTCTTTCTATCTTTCTAGAGATACTTCTTCCAAGGATCATATTTTGTGAGGTTTTCTTCAGGAGTGCCTGGATTAGTAAAAAGGCTCTTAGGTTTTTTTGTCCTCTGATGCTTATATCTTGTCATGTATCAAAGGGACTACAAATGCATATGAATCATTAAACAAAATTTAATGAAGGACAATGCAGATGTTTAACTGTAAACACCTGCTACACGTTTCAAGGAATCTTGGAAAGTAGGGGACACAGATTTACCAGGTCCTTATTTGTGGCAGCATCATGATTTGAATGAAACTAAGTGAAGCAAGTAAAGATCTGTGTGACAAAACCCCCTATGTTATTAGTAGAAGAGTTTTTTTCCATCACATAAAAAATGAGTGACAGGTGTAAGCCAGCAATGAAAAAGATGAATGAAAGGAAACTTGCATGATTACTTAATCACCTTCCAAAATACGTTTTATATGAAGGCTCCAAATTTCTTTACACTGTGCAAGAGGCTAAAGAAAGCAGCCTAGATGAACGTTCACACTTTTGGCACTCCTTGTAAACATTACCTGTGTTAAGACAAAACCAAAGCCTTGCCCAGTAATAATGCTTGAAGATACTACACAGTAAATTCCAACATACCAAAAGAGAAAAAAATCAGTCTCTAAGAAACTTGCAGAAGAATGTGTTCTACAGTTCTGCTTTACAACTCAACAAGGATAGTAGAAGGAATGCCTGATGATCAGAATAACTGCACAAACAAACCCACTAAGAGTCAAGTTTACAGATAAACTACCATGGCTTTCCTAGGGAATTCAGTTGCTTCAGAAGCTCAAATTATGGCAGATGGCTGTAGGATGCTCTCCTTTACAGACCTGCGCTACCAAATGTGCAGTGAAAATGAACTTACTTATTCTACACTCTTCATTTAGGTGGATCTATCCTAGGAGTTGAATGGATTACCCTTGAAACTCCAGGGAGTGACACGGGGTCTCACTGGCCAGAGCACTGCCCCCACATACCTGGGCTCTGTGGTATTATTCAAAGCAAAACAAACCCTTCCTAACCTTCCCCGTGTTCAGTGTTTTTGTTTAGCATTTGACTCTGAGCATTGCTTCCCTGTTGTCTTACCATGCCCATCTGCAGTGTGGCATTCTTGCAGAACATTTTTCATAGGCTGGGATGGATGGCTGCTACACAAGTTGGAAGGCTTTTATGGAGGGCACCCCTTGTGACACTGCTTCCCACTACTGTCTGAGCATGCTTCTGATACCACGGCCAAGACATGTAATTCTGTATTCAGAAGCTACATGAGAAGCTTTTTTCAGCTGTAAGGATTCACTCATTCCTTGAGTATTTGTTTCTCTAAACCACATTCTTCCAAACAATTACTTAAGGCAGACACTTTAGATGTTGCTGTGGCAATAATTAAGCCTTTGCTTGAAGATTCTGGCAAACAGCTTCATCCCACCACCAACCTCACTAGCACGTGCAACCAGAAATAGTTAACTTCATAAAGACACCTACAATATCAGTACTCCATGAAGATCTCTTCCTCTCCATAGTGCTAAGTATTGTCATCACCCTCACAGGACTTGGGATGGGGAAGGCATGTATGTGCCATGACCCTTCATCCTGCATGCTGCCAAGCAGTCCATGGAAACCCAGGGAGGCACAGTACAGGGAAGTGAGTTCATGTGGTCACTTGGTCTGTTCAGCCTGGAGAAGAGAAGACACAGAGGAGACCCCATTGCAGTTACAACTTCCTCACAAAGGGAAGCAGAGGGGCAGGCAGTGACCTCTTCTCTGTGATGACCAGTGACAGGACATGAGGAAATGGCATGAAGCTGTGTCAGGGGAGTTTGGATTGAATATTAGGAAAAGTTTGTTCACCCAGAGTGTGGTTGGGCACTGGAACAGGCTCCCCAGGGAAGTGGTCACAGCACCAAGCCTGACAGAGCTCCAGAAGCACATGGACAACCCTCTCAGACACATGGTGTGATTTTGGGGGTATCTGGTGCAGGGCCAGGAGCTGGATTTAATGATACTTGTGGGTCCATTCCCACTCAGCATATTCTATCATTCTATGAAAGGCAGTGCAAAAAACATGCCATACATATGTAATATTTCTTTTGGAATAGCCTTTGATAATCTTAAACGCAAATGCTCCAACTTCCTGATCAGTGTTTTCTTTTCCGGACACCATGCCATACCACGATGTAATGTGGGTTTTCTTGATATCCATTTTTTCCTGCAAGTTTTTAACTGTAATGTTCAATAAATACTTAAGTACCAGCATGGAGTGGATTATTGCTAACATGTTGCAGGAAAATTGCACAGTGCTAAAGCTTGCAATAAAAATAAGCAGAACGCCCACTGTTAATACACTGTAGTTAAGTGTATTAGCTGTTTTCAAAAGCATTAACTCCCACACAAATAGCAATGCTATTTTGTTCAATATATTATTATCAGACAGTGAAAATCAGTTGGGGACTATCTAGAGCCTTTATGCCCACATGTATAAAAATAAAATTGCTTCACAAAATTAGGAAGTTGTGTGGGGACAGCACTTAAAAGTTTACCAGGTGTAAACATAATAATAATAATAATAATAATAATAATAATAATAATAATAATAATAATAATAATAATAATAACAACAACAACAACAACAACAATAACAATAACGATAACGATAACAATAACAATAATGATAATAAATTTCATACTACTCCTACAAATGACTCTTCCCTTTCCCCACCTGATATTCAGAATCACTGAAAAAAAAAAATTGTTTCTCTACGTCTCATTTTTAATTCTATTTTCTGTCTCATCAGCTGATAAGATTTCATAATTTTTGAGCTCTTGTACATTTCTTTCACCAGAGTGGGAAAACCAATATTGGATAATAATGATACACAAGAAGAAGCAATTGTTAATGATCCTTATGTGGCAGTGTAAGCTCTTCATGAGTCTACTGATTATCCTTTTGTTTCTACTTCCTGTTCATCTGTCTCAGCAGTGACATCATGAAAATAATAATAATTTGCACCCAGATCCTCAAAGTGGTTTGCAAATATTAATTAATTGCAAACCTAATTATGCCTCTGAGACAGATTTTATGTTCCTACTGTGCTCTGGAGACCCACGTGCCTCTTTCCTTGAGGCATATTTTTTCTCCTTACAGGGCTATTCAAACCCCCCTGAAATTAAGGGGAGAAAAAAGAAAAAAAAAAAAATATTGGGGAGGAAGAGAAGAGGGTAGTGCGGGAGGGAGAGAGAAAAGAGGAAAGAGAGATGAAACAAAGCCCTTATATTTTACTCTGTGCTCTACCTACCTGAATCAGGAAAAATTCTGTATTTCCATGGCATTTTCTGTTAGCAGTAATATTAAAGATAACTATATTTTGTCCTGAGGTACTGTTACGTGGCAAGAAGTAAAAATGTTAGTAAAATGCCAAAAAGCTGCGTTTCAATTTTACACATTCTTAGACGAAGAAAGTGATCTGGCACCCAGGAAGCTCTGCTTCACATGTGGCTGTGGGTGTGGGTTTGGGCTGAGCTGCAGGGGTGCACTGTCACACCACTGGGGTGCTGTCACAAAGCAGGTGTAAACCCCGCTGCCACATCCCCTTTCTGGGGTCTTACTGTCACAAGCACACGTAACAAGTCTTCAATGACAACAAACATCTGACAATGCATTTTGTAGGGAAGCTACTTTTTCTTCCTTTTTGGGAAACTTATTTTGGTATAAAGCTAGGATGTGTCCCCCTTGGGATAAATGTTAGAAGAAATGCTTTTTTCACACCCTCTTTCACTATGGTGGTCCTATTTGTTTCTCAGAAAATAACTCATCATTCTGAGGGATAAAAATATGGAAAATACTGTGGGTATTTTCCTTTTACCTCACTTTAACATCATACATACTTAGTCAGGTAATTCTTCCCTGCAAGCACTAGTCCTTTAACTTAAAAAAATACGGAAGAATTATGTCAGTCCTAAAAACGCTGCCATTTAAGCAGCTCATCCCCTTAGAATAAGAGCAACTAGAAGAACAGGCCAATAAGAGCCAATGAAACTCTTAGCTTCAAAACTCTGATTGTCACCAAATTATCTATTTGCCCTAATGGAAATATACATGTTTCCGTAACACAGGTGCTTTGCCAAAGGAAGAAAAATACCGTGCAGTTCTCCAAATGTCTTACCAAAATCAAATGTTTCTCCTGTAAAGAGCACACAGTCTGGTGAAGAGCAACACAACAAATAGAGCTCAAGTGATGTTCAGGGCACTACAGGAGAGCGTCTGGGCTGACAAGTTTAAGCTATTTTCTTTAAAATTCAAGTAATTAAAAGTGTTTGAAATCACCAGTCCTGACTAGCGGAATGAATGAATATCCTTTGAAAACCACAATCTTACTTTTTCTTTTCTTCATCCAATAGCATGAAAGTACACTGCATAGAGGTCAAAAAGATTTACAAATAATGTATTAAATTAATTCTACTAAAAAGTACACTCTAAAATGATTATCTGACTTTTAAAATGAAAGCAACATCTTGGAAATTTTGATAAAATACAGTACTTTGGTTTACCAATTTTGTTTCTGAGAAGAGTAATTGAGCAGATGAGAGTGATTTTGCTTCTCCCAGTGTTTCTACATTTTAGAATACAAAACTATGGATGTTTAAGAGTGAAATTCACATAAGTGGAAATAGCTGAGTGCATTGAAGGAGTCAATGAAGTAAGAAGATAAACCAAAAGAACTTGCAGCTTTTCCACCCAATCATCCCATATATCTTAAAACCCATTTTTAAACAAAAAACAATCTACAGACTTATAAATCAGAACATAATTCTAAGAAGTTGAAAGCCTGAGATTTGAAGCTGTAGGAGAGCTGCAGAAAGGGAACTGTAATATGCTGGCAATGATCTCTGGAGCAGCATATGGCAGCAGAAACTCTGTCTCTTACCTTTATTCACCATATGCCATTTGACTGATTAAACTGTATTTATGTGGCAAAAAATATTATAAAACAACACACATAACTATAGCTCTTGGTGCACATCATGGTACTCATTTTTTGGTGTTGTGGTAGTCTGTCGCCAAACTTCGTACATTTTTGTCCAGGTTTCCTCCTCCTTGCACGCAGTTACTTTATGTTTCTGCATCCCTACACAATAACACGTACCCTGATGCCTTAATTTTTTGGCTTTTATATTTTTTTCAAATCCTGTACTGCATTAGTGTATAACTCTGAACTGCATATAGACTGTTTGTTAATTGTCTTCACATTTTGTTCAGACATGACAATCCTTCCAGGCCTGAGAACCAAGGACACCCTCTGGCCTCAGGCCCTGAAAAATATAAACAAAAGTGAATCAGGGCAGGTTAAGCAAACTAGGGGAATATGACTTCATTACCTGAAGTTGTAATTGGACAATTAACCCCTGATATGCAAACAGACCAAACTTACATCTGTTTGAAAAACTCGTGACCATTGTCCATCTTGGGTGTAGCCCCTCTGAGGCTTTTGCACTGCCCAAGGTGTATCTATTGAAGGCCTTTAATAAATACCTACTTTATTCTCTTAACTCTGTCTAGCCTCTGCTTTAGATAGCCACTCCAAGGCATCACCCCAAACTGTTGAAGCTGTGATCTTCCTATCTGGCTGAGTAAAACCAGCTGATACTAGAAGAGGAGGGAACACGTCAGGATTGGGGCACTTAGAAAGGTTTTGGTAATTCAACAGGTGGCAAATCTTTCTCAGCAAGAACTGGTAGTGTCAGGCAGTGCATTTTCTTTTGAGTGCTGTCTCACCATCCAGCCTTCAAGTCCTTGGAGCCCAAAATTTCATGTAAACAAGAAGATGTTTACAGAATTCCTTATCTTATTTACATTCTTTTCTGTGAAAGGACAATTGATGGACACTTTCTCAGACCAGTGGAAGTGAAGAGGTTGAACCTCTGTCTTCCAATGTAGTCTCCTTTCTAGAAATCCATATAAGTTGTAAGAAAAATTAAACTTCCTTTCCTCCCGCTTCGACTCCATGGTGATCACTGCATCTCCCTCGGGACAGCATTGCGTCACATTTGAGAATGAGTCTCTTCTATTTTGCTTGATTTAATCACCACAGTGACCAGGTGAGCACCAGATCAGCTTTCCATGCACCTTACACGCCCTTACACAACGGCTTTTCCTTGTCACCAGAACCCCAGTCATCCTGCCCCAGCCATCCAGGACAGCACAGCACATGTCAGTAAGGCAGGAGCTGCTGAGAGTCAAGAGAGAAGTGGACGTGTGTCACTGCTTTGTATTAACACTGCTGGTGATGTGCTCTAACTTGCCTTAATCAACATGAAACCATTCCTTTATCCAAACTCTGCTGAGCCTTACAGGGAGTCCAGCACAGGCCTGTGGCCACCGCTTTTAAGCTTGGTCCTGGCATGTGGGCTGGGCCAGTGTCCCCTTTGGAGTTCTCCGTGGTAGGCCTTTTATTCATAAAAATGGCAATACTCTGTAAGAAAACTGTGAATGGCCCATAGATCAGAGTTGAAGTTCAGTCTGCTTTACTCTGATCTGATTTTCTCATTTTCCTGGGTCAGGCAAAGATCATTCCCCCCGTGCTGATGGAGGCTCCGCTGGTGCCAGGTAGAACCTGGAGCCAGCTGGGCCAGGCTCAGTAGCTACAAGTGAATGTGGGAAGACTCTGTGGAAACTAGAGCCCATCAGGATTAAGGCAGTTTGGGAAAGGCAGCGGGCCACAAGGAGTGTGAGAGTGACATCAGCTATCCATACAGCTGATTTTATTTAAACCAGGCAAAACCTCCCTCTCAAATAAGTGAGCTAAGACCTCTCTGCAGATGACAGAATCAGCAAACTGGGAATGACTGGTTCCAACGATTGCACTGATGGAGAACTCCTCAGTCTGACTTCAGTGCGGATTTACCATCTGCATCAGTTGACAACTGTAGCCCATTGTTAAAAACTGTCTCTAATAGCTTTGGGCCATTATTCTTTATCTTGATATCTTCCCAGACTGGGAATAATTCCTTCCTTCATCTACACAGTTGCTCTGAAAGTATTTATAGATGATAATTAGGTCCCTTCCTTCCATCTTACTGAGTTTCCTCTAGGCTGTAGGATTGACTTACTGCTTGGTATATTATCCTATCCTTCAATCCTACTTCTACTCAGAAAAAAAAACCAAAACAGCTTCAGATATATAGACAATCAGAACCACTTCTGATATTGCAGGATCATTTATAAACAATGGAAAATAAAATCTAAAACGAGAAAGTGATGAGAAGTAGCTCTTTTTCCACATGCAAAAGATTTTCTTGATGGGATCTGTGGATATTCATTAGACAGGTTGAGATTTTTGTTAGTTAACACCAGTAAAGTACACAAAAGAAAAAATAATAAAAGTTTTAATGACATTCAGCAATGAACTCAGCGAGGCTTCTGCTAGTTATTGAATCAGCTGCAGACTTTAAAAAAATCCAAATTACTTAAGACATACAATTGAAATGGTGAATCATAATGTCTTGCTAAAATGTCTTCCAGGATACAGATAATTTCAACTACACACAGTTCTCGTTTTATAATTCTAATGTTATTAATTCTCATTTCTTTACAACTGCAAGTAATAAACCAGATTCTTATTTTACCTAGCTCTGGATTAAAAGTGGGGCCTTATCCTTGAAAATTACAATGCTAAATGATGGCCTAAAGTATCCTGATTAAAGTATTTCCTGTAATGCCATTTATTGTTTTTTTAAGATTTGGAATCAAATAAAACATTGACACCATACATAATGCTAACAAAAATTTGAAAGAGGTATACTAATCTGAAACAGATACTTAAAAGCTGGCTTAAAATTTCTCTGGTACACAGAAACAAACACAAAGTAGCAAAGCTAATTGGACTGTTCCTATAAAAAGTTCCCCATTTCCATTTAACGCTACCAATTTTCAGGCTATTCATAAACTATTTTTACGCTCCCTACTCCAACAAATAAAATTAGACCTGTTTTCATGCTGACTGCCTACCAGTTAATTTGTTGATAAATTATTATTAACTGTTCTTCAAAAGTAGAAAACATTATTTTATTTGCACACGTGGTAATAATATTCCTGGGTCTAGACAAATAAAATAGAAATTAGACAAGATATGCTAGTGAACTGAGTTCTATAGTTACAAATAAAAAGCTGGAGAAAAGTGGTATTTTGTTACAGTTAAAAAACCCCCAAAATGCTATTAAAATGTTTTATTCAGCCCTTTGGAAATGGAAGTATGGTTTCTTGTGATCTCTAGTGATATTTGATAATAATATCAAATTAAGCATTAAACTGAACAACAAACCCATTCTAGTTGAATGAAGGAATAAATAATGAAAAATCTGTTTTGCTACAAAAACATGGAAAAAGCCCTCATTATCTTTTTGTCTTAGATCTAGCAAATACAGCATTCTGTATTCAGGTTTGTTTCCCTGTCTCTGTATTGTGAGAGATGAGATTATTTCAGTGAGATTTAGCCGGGACAAATCACAGACAGATTCCCAATCCACTTAAACTATTATCTCCGTGGATTACACGTGTTAAGTGAAAAAAGAAAACAAAGCAAAACGGAGCCCGTCTGCCCATAAATATAGTATTGTTTTTAAAAGCCTGACACAGTTTTCTATCTAGTGGGAGAAGGATAGGTCTCAGAGTAGACCAGTTTTGGATATAAGGTTCTTTATCCCATATAATAACAAATATGCAAGAATAAGGGAGTATTATATGTATTCTCCTTTCTAAAAACTATCAGCAGCTTGTTTTAATACCTCTTGTAAATTAACCAACTATACAACTAAGACCTTCCTTTTAGCTATCAAAGTTTGGAATCTTTATCTATTAGTTTTTGATGACCTGTACAATATTTGATTGATTTAATTATTTTACACGCATATTATACGGCTGTAACACAACATACACTGTAAGTCTACTTAATCTATATGACTTATTTGTGAAATCAAGAAAAATTGTACTATATTCAATGTAATTATAATGCAAATTGCTAATTTCATAACAAATTTATATAACATCCTCACTGCACTGAAGTCAGGTAAATACTGCTTAATTCCTCCTGTGACAGCAAAACCAGTGCAAAGACTCATCCAATATAAGTCTGTTCCCACCAGTCTCAAGTAGGTCACCTGAATAAAGCCCATTTCTTAGGATTTGCAAAGGCAACAAGGACTTTATCATAATATTTAGAATTAAACTGATTATCTTTAGAAATCTCCTGAAATCCTTCCAGCTAGTTACATGAGACTATCGTTAGGTAGTCTTTCCTTTGTGAAGGACCACATTAAGTTTTTTTCTGGGTTTTCTTCACAGTTTAGAAAAATCTGCAGTGCTTTAGTTAGTTTACTTTGCTTGTGTTGTTTTAAATGTAACACTGCCTTGGGCTAAGGAACATCTGCTCATGACAACACAAGGTTACAAAAATTAGTCCAGATAGCAGAAACCAGATTAAGTCTGTGTTAATCTAAATACCAGACCCCAGATTTCCACCATCACACATTTCTTTATGTATTTACTCCAATGAAAACAAATTATTATCTTTATCAATCATCTCCATTTTTCCTGGAGAACAGATGACACTCAGTGTAATCAGTCCAAACTTGTTATTCACACAAATCCTCCGAGAACAATGATAATGCTGTCACTTCAAGTACAACAGAAACAGTACTATTTATGTGTCCTGAACTGAGCTGTAACCACCAGCAAAGCACAGAGAATGCTGCTGAGAAGTTTGTATCACAGTGGAGACCAGTGATGAGGGCAGAAGGTGGAACTGTAGTGTGTGTGAGGTTATAGAGTAGGGGTCTGCAGTCATTGAACTGGGCCAGGATACAGGTATGGGAGAGGGGAGGAAGGTGAAGGGAAAACTAAGAAGGACAGTGATTCCTCTGAAAGAATCTGGCTAGGAACTTGGGTACCTGGGATCACATGACACACAAACATGTCTGGATTCAGTGAACATCAAACAAAACAGCTGAGATTAAAAAAAAAAAAAAAGATAGCAGTTTATTTGTCTGTGGAATTGAAATTTTAACAATAAGGTTCTTGCAACTGAAAACTGTAAATTTAACATTCCTAAGCCCAAAATATTTTTTGTAGTAAACAGTATATGTTTTATATAACTTTTATGGAAGGTTTTCATATAAGCTTTTATGTACAGATCTACTGCTTCTCATTATTATATTACTATAGAATTATAATTACTGGAAAGCAAGTAATTAAAATCTGTGCCTGAAAAGTGTATCATTTGCATCTCATTTTTATCCTTTTTTGGTCTATTTGTTAAGCATTTTTTCCTAGTTTATATCCTTTATTTGTCCCCAAAATATTTTAAAATAATCTAGGATTAAACAAACAAGAGAAAACTACATGGAAAAAAAAGAGGCACATTTTAAATAATTCAGACTCATAATCAGCTAAGATCTGGGAAATTTCAAGCACTCAACAAACATTTGCAGCAAGAGGCCCATTGTTTAAGTTTGACTGAAGGCTACTCTTTGTCAACCACTTGATCTAGATCTCTTTTATCATTCCTGGCCTGAGTTAAGAACCTTTCCAGGACTGAAATTATTTTTGCATGAAACAAAATTGCTCTCAATATTTAAGTTATGTAGTGTCATTTTCTTAAATGAAACAGCTAGTTTCTTCCTTTAACTAGTCTAACATAAAACCCCCCCACTTCTTCCTGCATGAAGGTAATATTATTATGTAGTACCATGGACATCAGACAAAATGAAATATTCTGCTGCCTCGATTATCTCTCCTTAAAAGATTAAATTATTTATTTGTACCTTCTATGATACCCTGCATTTTTTCTCCTAAATACTTTAAGATAACCTAAAAAAGAAAGAATTTAAAATTATTGGGCCTATTTGCATTTGTTGCACAAACATGCAACTATCTTAGAGGTAGGTATTTAAATTCCCTTTCTGGCCCTTTCAAGGGTATTATAAAAATAAAAAGCAGCTGACTTCTGCATTACTGTAATTGTGCCTTATTTCTTGTAATACCAAGTTGCCAAATTGGTTGTGGTTAGTCTGAACTAGTGACACTGTTTTCTTCTGATGACTCAGTACTAGAATTTGCTCTGAAATGTTTGTATTTTTCTTATTTTCTCATTTTTAATTTACGTAAGTGAAAAAGATAACAGTTGCAATTAAATTGATCATGGCATCTTCCATATGTGTGTATTGGTATGCTAACAAGTTTTACATCCACCCACATGAGCATGAGGAGAAAGAACTACATTAATTTTTTTAGTGATCAGAAGTGATAGAAGTGTGTTGCAATTAATCTCAAAAAAGAAACATTCCATTGCAAGTAAATTTCCCTAACAAAATATTAGGTTATATGAAGCTCTGTTTTTGCAAGTATATGGTTCATTACCTCATGATATCAAGGCCTGAACAATACAGATATTGTAAAATGAAGATCTGTCTCTGCACAGGTGCTAACTCTTTAATCTCACTGGTACCCTGCTAAGTGTCTTTTAACAATTAAAGTAGCATTTGCAAAGTAATGCCAACTATTGATTTGAATAGGACCCGATCTGGCACTCGGAGACATTAACACACTCATTATAATATTATACAATTTTATGTTTGCCTTTAAAAAATAGGATAAGCTTGTTTTTCACTAGAGTGGGGCACAAATGATCCAGCACCCAAAAAGCCTTTCTTAGTGCATCATCCAGCACAAAAGTATGCGTGGGTAGGGTACCTTGGGGAGGTCCCTGACTGCATCTCCATCTGACACGGACAAAGAACTCAGAAGATAACCAGCAAGGCTGAGTATTTAACCCATGGTAGATTGGGCTAAAACATACACCTTTTTCTCAAATGGCAGCTGTGCTCTTGAAAATACTAAATCAGCATAAAGATTGAAAAATGTCAAAACTACTGACAGCTAAAACTGAAGCCGTATTAACTTTTATTTTGTTTGCACTTAATTGGGCAATGATTTTGAAGATTTTATTTTACTAAGTATCTCGGAAAATGGTCTTTATCTTTCTCTGTAATGATGGGAATATAATGAAAAATAGTAAAAAAATGCATCTAAGAAATTTAATTCTTTTTTCTGCAATATCTAACTGCAAAAACTGAAATACTTCTGGTGTGAGAAACCAAAGCAGTCACTGTTCAGAGAACGAAACACAGAGCTCTAGCTCCGTGTTTCTTATTGCATTTATCACTTCTGGGTAAATGCATTCAATGAAATGGGTCAGGAATGCAGAGCTCAGTATCAATTTATTCTCTTTAAAAATTATTTATTTCAGCCATTCTCTATATATTTCCTGGCTGCTCCTGTAAACACATCATCTTTACTCTTCTGATATTTTGAAACTTCTTTACATGGTGATCCTTGAAAAATTAAACAGCCTGATTAAATTGCTTCAAAATACCAGTGTGCCAGAAACTTGAAACTCTGTTTTATGAAATTTAGATACTTCACATCCTACTCATGAAGCCAGTACCTTCCTGAAGCTTTTGGTAGTAGTTGCCATTGAAGCAGAGCTTGCAAAGCAAAGTTTGCAGGCTACTGAAGCAATATGGCTCTTTGGTGTGGATTTTTTAAGATATTCAGGCATTGATGGCCAAGGTAATTTCAGTAACATTCTGTTAAACATATTCTGTTTTCAAAAATGACACATGCAAAAGTGAAAAAGATGTAAAAATGACACGAGCCCAACCTCATTGAACACTACGAACTTTTGCTGCTAAATACTGTGTAAAAAATTGGCAAGGGTGAAAACCAGCAGGACTACAGATTTTTAGAACTCAACATCATACTTCAGAGAAGGGATTACAGTATCTGAACAGCAGAATTTGCTGTATGGCTTAAGAAATGGTGCAGCCACAAGGAACAAGACAACTCCACAAAATAAAACTCATGCATGCAGAGACCTGGAAGTAAATAACTGTGTTTAAGATGCCTAGATTTGATGCCTATGTCTCCAAGTCTCCTTGATAATTTCTTTATTCTTGTTTTTTTGTTGTTTTTTTTTTTTCAATACTTTTTGAATGAAGCTGTTATGGAAGTCATAATTGCTCTCTGCTTATGTATTTTCCCTTCTCACTGTAGGCAAACACACAGAGCTACAGAGATGAGTGCCTTTGTAGTCCTTGGGAGTCCTAGATCCCCTCAGCTTCCAAAATCTGTTCTGCTGAGAATAATTTTTTCTCAAGCACCCAACTAAGTAGGGCTGACTGACATCTCCACAATTCTAACTCCAAATATTTATATGACATATATCCTCTTGCTAACACCAACTTATCACAGGGTAGTCAAATGGGTTTAGTACCTCATCTGTCCAGTAGCTAGAACTAAACACAGCGATCTCACCAAATCCACGAGAGCTGCTTATTACTTTTCAGAGCAATGACAAGAGATCCAAATCAAAGACCAAGGTTCCTTTAGGTAATACAGTCATTGCATTTAATGAAAACATGGTCCCAGTCCAAAAAGGTAACAGTATTTTTCTAAACAAATGAGTAGTGAACATACTTACCTGAATAAATCCAGTGCACTTACAGGCAAATGGAATTTCAAGGAAGGATTACAGAAACTGTATCAAATGCATTTTAAGCACTGCTTTACACATCTCCATTGAAGTGATGAAGGCAAAACATGATGAAGGTACAGGATTGCTCCGACAATCTTTGAAGGATCTTACCCCCTACACACATCATCCATAGAGGAAATACAATGATATACATATCAAAGGAACTAGTTTTTTTCTGACCATATTGTATTTCTCATAAGCATTAGTTACTACTGTGCCTCCAAGGCTCCCATTATGGTAATTTCTTTCCTTTGGTAAAGAGGTGACAGGTCCTGGCAAACAGATGAAACATTACACTGCTACTTTAATTGAAACTATCACTTCTGATATAACTAAGATTTCCTTTTCCCAGTATATAAGTGAAATTCAGGATCATAGGAATGGACTTTTTCCCAAAATTTGAGGAACAGGACTTTTTGTGGTTTCCCTTGACCACGTGGTAGAATTTGATTAGGCACAAACTGCTACCCCAAATTGTATTTTTGAGTCCATGAAACAATGAAAATATTTCTCAGTCTGCTTAATGAAACAACTGTTAATAAGCAAAAAAAGGTAGCTCTTACGATACCACTGTGGTTGGAAAAATCACCAAATCAAAACAATAGTTTTTCTCACGGGTTTTACTCTCAAAATGAGTGAGTTCACAATCAACTGAGTTTTGCCAAGACTACTAATCTTTTTACATCACTTTATTCATTGGCACTGCAGCATCAGCACAGGCATGAGACCACGAGCACAACTATTATTTCCTAACATTTTAACAAGTAGGTGGCAACCATCCCCCAATATGTCTTTGAACTAAACATCTTGAAGATGAGAGAGTGCTTTAAAGTGTTATTTCCTCTGCTACATCCCACAGAAGCACTTTAGATGAAATGAGAATCTCCACAGGAAGGGTGTAGTAAATATAAGAATTGTTCATAAACTGACTACACTATTTCCTAAAAAAGTCAAAGTTGGCCATTCTGAATATTAGAATACTGTTTTTTATACATTTATAAACAACACCTTGCGTCACCCCTTTCCCGCCTCATCCTTTCCAAACTTCATTTTATTAAATTATCTTCAGTTGTTTTTTCTTTTAGCCATTGAGAAAGAGTGCTAGTGCAAACCTGGCAAATGTTCAGGCTGCATGGGTAAGCTTTTAAAGCTTGAGCTCTATAAAAAACTTTTATAAGTTATAGTAACTGGATTTTTAAAAATGACATAGGAACATCCAATGTAAGGAAAAATGACAACATAAAAAGATAAATGGCACATTTATTTTTTACACAAGAATTAACTTGCAGATCTGTTTTTCAGAGATCAAGGTTTTACAAGCTTACAAAAGCAGATGCACAGAGAAGAAGGGAAACACGATTCATCTGATACTCTCCTTCTGCCTTTTTTCATTCATCTTCCAATGCAAAGCACTGTACTCCCAGTATGGCTGTTTATTTGCTTTCTATATATGCAGGACTAGATATCCAGAATAAGTGCCCTTAAATGTTTGAAATAATACGATGATAGAGAAGGGCTTACCAAGTTTACAAATCTGAATTATTTCCACTCAGCTTTTTACTGTGTGATAACATCTACAGATTGACTTGGAAATCCACTATGGCAGATGCTATGCACACAAGTAAGATGAATTGCCTAATCTTCCAGGGTTTATGGTTCATTTTGAAGTTAATGGTTGGTCTTTCTGGTCCTTATGAAAAAAGTCGAAGCTCAAATGAAATAGGCATTAATGTTTCAAGAGCTATGAAAACGAAAACATTCCTCCATAATATTTACTGTCATTGCTATATTATTTAAATCTTTTGTTTATTACTTGATTGGACTTCTAAGGCTTTCCTAATTCTCTCAGGGTTAAGAACTACACACATATTCTCCCAATAGTTTGGGCTCAAAGCATTATGTTCCACCTGCCCATATGAATATTACATATCCATATGTGATTTTCTTTTCTTCACTTCTGTTTCCCTCTATCCCTTGGGGCAGATTATCTTAAATAAATCCAAATAGAAAACTGAGAATGAATAATACTGCTTCTCTTGAGTACAGTACAACTTCCTTAAAAAAAAAGGCAAAACAAACCTCCCCCCAGTATTTTTCTCCTTCTGCTGTACAGTGCAGCTTCAACAAGGTCACCCTGGGATTTCTCCCTCTGTAAAGCGACAGCAATAAGGTAATGCCAAGCGTAAGGAAAACATCAATAAAGCAGCCATCCAGCCTTCTGGATTTTAGATGGTCTGCTTACCCTGGCAGGGTGGACATTTCTCTTTTCTGCAGTAGCACCAACCTAAACCAAGTATATGAGGCATACATCTGAATATGAAAAGGGCAATTTCTGTATATAGTTATTGAAAAATATTAGCCAAATGCCCATAAAAGCAGCAGGTGAGCTCAGTGTATTTAAAGATGATATAATATCTGCAGTTTATAGCACCCTATAATCCAGTTCTTAAACTATGAAATATTTAGTCTTCTAATAAGATCTCAAGGCCATAGTTATCTATTAATTAATCTATTTTAATATCTTGATTTGTGACATAAGGAAAAAACCGCATTGCTTGCTTGTGTCATGTGACACTACAAGCTTAATTAAAGCTGTTTTAAAATAAAATCCATTAGATGCCATAAAAGTGCCAGGTGTACAAGTCATTATCTCAGGAGAGAAAAACACATTTCACTGGCTATAAAAGCTTAATTTTTCTAATACCAGCACCAATAAACCTTTCAGTTAATCTGAAAATGCAGAGTGCTTGTAAAAGGTAAGCACAATGAAAGTATTATCTCAGACAATGTTTCTTCTAATGAACAAAAATGTAAAACGAACTGCAAAGGACCTCCCAGCACTGACTGAGCATAAACAGCAGGAGAATGCGGCTACTGCATACAACTGTACATTGTGGAGAGTCAGTTTAAATAACCCACCCACTTATGGGTTCTTCCAGAGCAATCTTACACACCTAACATGTATTAAGGGAAAAACAGTGGTATACCAGCCTTTTCTGTAAAATGCAACTTGGGATACTCAAGTGAAGAATGATGGTAAGAACTCAAAGTCTGTTAGTATAGGTAATAAGTCTAAAGCAATTACTACCTGCTACGGAAACACTCTATTGATTTGGCCACTTAAGTTTGATAAATGGGTATCATATAGCCGAAACCATGAGAAGGAAGAAGCTCATAATCCTGGCACTGAATCTTAATTTATTGTAAGAATGTCAAAGTTAATGTTAAAAACCCCCACCCTGGTATTTGTGATAACGCAGGCTGCTTTCAAATGACACCCTCTTCACCCCAGCATGGCAAAATGTCACAAGCATTAATGTTTCATTAAAAACTGCTTTTTCCATCAGAGAAGTTGCAATATACACCACACAATTGTCTGCAATCTGGAAAACAAGAATAATACTTGTTATACTTATTATCAATTAGGATAATTTTAGACTCTTTCATATCATCTGCTGGCAACAGCCACATCCACATGCCATTAGTATTTTCACATCATCAGTTTACTTCTCCCTATGTGATTTATAATATAGGATTCAGATGACAGAAGGACTGCACCACAGAAATTATAATGAAAATGCTCTATATGTAGTAGAAACTTGTTTCAAACTTTAACAGCTTATTGAAATACTGTGGCTTATTTGTTGTTTTATAGTCAATACCTATAAAAACCATTCTAAAATGTATATACTCAAATCATTATTGGATACAGTTTCATTTAAAGAATTTCTGCAAATTCTGTCAAGAACTTTTAGGACAGCAGTATGTAAAACCAGAATAAACAATTCCTAAACCTTTATGAGAAAAAGAGATTTATTCCCCCAAAAGGCACTAGACAGTTTCCAGATCATCAGTAGACAAGCTTGGGATGGGAATGATGTGAAAGTGCACTGACACCGAACATTTGAATGAATTGGCCAAATGTATGGGTCTTACATTTGGGCAAACTTGTGGTTCAGTTGTTAATTTAACAACACCCCAAAATTTCCACCAAAAGTTTTGCATTCACATAATGGCCATGATAGAGGAATATATTGTCATGATTTAAATAGATCATTCCAATACTCTCTTCCACAAATCAGTTCTAGAATAAACACTATTCATCAGCTTTCATTATCAAGCTGAAAGGTGGTTCCTGATAAAACCACAGAATGCCTCGAAGATTGGTGAAAAGTAAAATGTTTAGAGGAATTCGTAGTCAACAAGGTGTAGTAAGAGTAGGAACCCAAAGCTCATGAAAACCTAACAGGAAGCAGTAAGCATTCCCAGCACATTGCAGTGCCTTTACAAGAGATCCTGGAAAATCTGGAGAGCTGTAAGGAAAAGAAACATAGAGTCAGGACCTGAAAAGTTGTGAAAGAGAAATCACTGAATATTGGACTCAAAAGGTAACTCAGCAAATCAAAGTGCAATATGTATGTGAAAGCTTAAGCCAGACGAATTAAAATCAGAAATAAACCATGAATTTTTAGTAGTGAAACTGGTAACTCATTGAAGTAAGTTCCCAGAGGAAGTGGTAGATTTTTCCGATGTCTTCCAGTCATGAAAAGATCTCTCTCTGGAGGACCAAGCATGAGACCAATCCTGTGGTAAAGGTAAATGGTAGAAATGAGGGGCTGTGATAAACAGGAGGTATGAATCTAAAAAAGTGAAAACCAGAGAGCAACAGCATAAGATTCTCCTGTATCTTTTAATTTCATAGTTATAATTTAAGGTATTGACCCCATTTTCCTCTGGAGAGAAATGGATCAATAGAGCAGGCTCACAAAAAGAAAATGGAGTTTGGATCTAAAATTGGGAACTAGACCTTCTAAAAGTAACAACCTGGATTTGGTGTTCAGACTGAGAATGTATTCTACAAACAATTGTAAAGTTCGATAAAACAGAAAGAGATATGAAACTTAGGGCCTGATATTTTTAGGTAACTTGAAACAAACAGGGGATTATGAGACCTGTTACTAATGCACTGAAACTACTGTATGCAGCATTTACACTGCTAGATCAGCAAAAAGAACATAACTTCAAACTGGTCATGAAGCCAGGGAATGATTTCAGAGTGGCTGTGACCCCCTTAACCAAACCAGCAGTACTTTGGTACAAGTTCCAAAGGAGGTTAAAGTCTGAGCCATAGCCAGGCCAAGAACTCCTCTAGGACACCCACAGAGAAACAGAGTGAGACAGCGAGCATCCATACCAGCTTGGAACACCCACTGTGCAATCAACACATGAATAGTGTGTGGCATTTCCAAGATTCCTTTGCCAAGGAACAAACAAAGACCACATTGAAGAAGCACAGATCTCTGGATAAGTCTAACTGGAGTTCTCCTCTACATTGCCACTGGACTGCATGCCAGGTGACTCCACTCTTGAGCTGGGACACCTCTCAAGGTGTGAGATGCTGTTCTTCTCAGACTAAGAGATCCTTCCTTACCCAAGGCAGTGGGGCATTTTATTACAAGAGATCCTTGGTAAGTGGCTAACAGCATGCTGAATTAATACTAATGGAATTCGTGTAGTCAGTTCCATTAGATAGAAACTTTTGTCCAAATCTGATACTAAGACTGGATGCAGGTGCACCCAAACTCCAATAGGAGTTTAGAAAGTCATCCAATGGGAGTTTAGAAAGTCATCCAATGGGAGCTTAGAAAGTCAGGGGGAATATTTTGAACCCTGTGATTTGTTGAGAGGGTCTCCCTCACCTTTTGCATCTCTGGTCTCCGTGCAAATAATTCTAGCTCAATTCTAACTTGCGTCTCCTTTGTATGTTTCATTCATGTAAGAGAGCAAACATTGCCATCAAACCTTGCTAAGCTGCACTCTTACAACATCATATTAAAACCACTTTTACTATTACCTTTAATGGTAATTCTTTAAGTGATCTAAATCGCTCAGTTGTGACAATGATGAATAACATGAATGTTGCCCTAAGAACTGGTAAACAAGTACTCAAAACAAGAGAGAGGAAGAATGGCCAGATGCAGCAGAGAGATATTTTTTCCACTGCTAGTCAAAGGTCAGTAATTACACAGAAAATCTGTGAGCAGTGTCACACAGCAGGTGAGAGAGGAAATGCAATATGATTAAGAGTTCTATTTAGGCACACTGTTTGAAAGGCCTGCCTGTCATTTCAGATGAAGTTGTTGAGGATATCACACTATAGAAAAGTCCTTTTAGAAAAATATTCTTCTGATTTGCATCTAAAGATTAGTGTTCCATATGCCTGTACTGAGAACACAATCATTAGAATTTTAGTCATGTTAATGAGTCTTGTAAACTCATCATCTTATGCATCAATTTTGCTGCTGCTCTTCCACACAGAATAGCAAGAGGGAGAACACTGCACAACAGACTTGGGGTGCAAAGTGCCAATTTGACAAAGCCTTTGGATGGCACTGGGGCAGACACCACTCTGTGACATCATGGGCCAGCCAGAGGAGTAGGTGGAACTCAAAGCTATTCACCAACAACAGTTCCATTTCATCCCAGCAGGGCATAAAACTCCACACCAAGCTGCTTGAACAACCCTTATAATTATATATATATTCACAGTGAGATGAGCAGTACATGTACCTTTACCCTATAGGTATGAATGCTGATTTGTGTATCAGAAATGCTGATGTTCTCCTAACAGTACCTTATCTGGAACTGAACCAGAGTAACAAAAATTTAGATGAGAGTTTTTTACTGAAAGGGAGATGAATTTCCATACTTATTTCAGGACTTGAAAAACAATTTTCACTTTTAAAAAGAAAAAAAATCCCACTACACCTTTATGAAATTTCTGTGGCTTTTTTTTCTTCCAGCATAACACTCAATAGGTTCTTCCATTAAAGTCCTTTAGTAAAGAAAAAAAAATGGACTTTTGCCTAAATAGTTCATCCATATTTTCAAGTGGTTTTCCTAGCAGGCTGGTTTTCCTAGCTCACTGAAGCTCATCAGACTCTTTCCTGTTCAGTACAAGGCAGTCTGCTTCCAGCTTTTCTCAATTTTGTTGGGTACTTTTGTCCTGTAATATTCTTGACCAGAACACAAAGCATTGTTTAAGTGTCATTTAGATAATTCTACTCTGCTTTTTATGTAGAATATATTCCTGTATTTGGCGCAACTAATGCACTCTATGATATTTAAGGGATAGTTTTTAAACTTTATTGGATGATTTCCTCATTCAGTTTCGCTTAGGATTATTCTCTTTCTGCTAGACAAAGTAGATCATATTCCTCATCGGAATTCCTTTACTATTCCTTACTATGTCAGCAGTAGCTTTCAAAAATTATTTTTACATGACTGCAGCTTCTCTCTTTAAATATATGATTTTCACTGTCAAATGGGAAAGGTGACTGAAATAACACAGGCTTACTCTCATGGCTATTATGCTATTTTTCATGGTTGGAAGTATCATAATGTTCAAGGGAGCAATTAAAATTGTTCCGCTATGTAGTAATAACGAATATGATTCTCAATTCAAGTGTCAGCCAAGAAGGTTTTATAAACTAAGAGAACACTGAATGTTTCGGTTTTAATATGTTATTCAGATATTTATTCTGAAAATAATAAACTTCATTATAATTTTGAAATTCTAGTAAAGAAAGTTAAAATTATTTAAACTTAGAAAGCAAAAAATTTGAGCAATAAGATTAAAAATCTATAAATATAAATAATGTTGTTTTACAACTGATACACATTTTCTTTCAGGAATATTTTAATTTTGTATCACATACCATAAAATATATTTGGTTTTAGGGGCTTCACCAAACACTTCAACACGGCATTTTTCCACTTAGAGAAACAAATTTGATCCTATTTCTCCTATTATTATTAGTGCTTACAAAAATATTGAACCCATGAGAGTTACATTTCTAGGATTCAATTTCAGTACTTGAAACAGCACTGATCCAAAGGCTTTTATAGAAATAATATGTGAAAGCATTTCAATGAAACATAACTGCTTTATGTTCTCCCTTCAGTCCCTTCATGGCACACTTAACAGTGTTTTTCACACTTTCAAAGACATTTGGTCTCCTATGGAAAATATAGACAAAACCTGTAAAAATTAAGCATTTTGACAGGTATCAAAGAAAAGTGCAGTAACGTTAACACATGGCAAATAGTATCTCTTTACCATGCACAAATACTTTTGCAAGAAACATGGTTAGAGGTTAATATAACTTGTAACACCATCCTTTCCCCTTCACCTTTTAATTACTCCCAAGCTCTCAATTTTATGCAACTGCTAAGCAAACTACTCTCCAGCTTGGCATTATGTGCACACCTGAGACCAGGTACTCCAGAAAACTACTCTGGGCAGAGCCAGCAGGGCTGCAGAAGACCCTTATTCTGAACCATGCAACTCATACACATTAAACCCCAAACTTTTACTAACTGCAATGTCAGTGGGATGAAAGATGTCAGCGGGCACAGAGAACAGGAAGGTTAAGGATACACCAAAAGCTGCAGTGGCATTAACTGGTGTACTGTGGTTGAGTTGCATCATATTTCTTTTCTCCAGTATGACTCTTTCTGTCTCCTGCTTTACATATATGTTGCAACCTCCTGCAAGTAAAAGTTTCTTATCCATAAAACTAGAAAGATACTAAGAACACTGCTAGTATAAGTTGACATAAAATCTACACAAGCTACCCTGGAACCACAAAGTCAAATAACTCACATATTACATTTTGCTCTGAAGAGATGAAGCAGCACTTTTCAGAGTTATCTCATTTAATTAAATCCTCCACCATTCTAATTTTGTCAGTTTTATAAAAGTAATTCTGTTCTTCAATGTAACTGTGTCTCAGAAGGAGCAGAATGGTCACAGAGCACAGTGACACTGGGATCATGGATCCTTCTTCTTATGGTAGATATTCCTTCAGCAGGTCACTCAGCACATGCCTTTATATAAACAAGCAACATATGCTCTACATCTATAGAGTTAATCTATGCATCCTGCTCAAGGCATGCCCTGCCTGGGCTGGCATAAAGATCCAAATATCAAGCACCTCGACAGAACTGTACAGACTCAAACTGCTATCTCCCACTTTGGTGGTGGAGAAAGGAAGAGGACAGCCCAAGGAATGCCACTAGATGATTTGCTCTGTTGTCTTTAAATTTGTGGAGCAAGAATCCCTTGCAGTGGATGTGCATTAAGATATGCAAAGGGATGGAGAGGTATTACACAATAAAGAAAAAACTTGAGGCAATTTTCTTTCAAGTATTTTAGTACAATTATGGGTTGATAAATTATTATGTAAATGAGACTTCTGGAGAAGTATCTTTCCATGTAAATAAGAGTTAGAATCCTGAAGACATTAATTCCTATTAAAGGTTTTAAAAATATATGTGAGGGTATCAACAGAAGGGTCTAAAGACAGCCACACTAATAGTACATATAAATTACTACTATAGAGTCAGCACACTGCATTGTAGCTTTGGCAGAAAGCTAAGAATTCCTGAACCCTGGCTCAGGGGATCAAAAGGTGAAGGTCTGAACATCTGGCTGATGGTGGGAGAGAAGATAGTTTAAGTTTCCATTCTCTTCAAGCTGGCTAATATGTCAAGCTGCATTTTCAGCACAGTAATTGATCTCTTGATTAAAACAAAGTGTTCCAGATTTTAAGGGAAAAAATAGCACAAACCCCCATATATAAAAGAGAAGACTATTTTAAGAAATTTTGGAACTCTCAAGGCATTCAATTCTTCTATATATAACCATGCTCAATTTGAAAATTAAAATGAACTTTTCTGAGGTTGTGTGTAATTTTTTTATTTAAGCAGTTGAGGTAATTCTGTACGTATTCTTTGCTTTGAAACCATTCAAGAACCATATAATTTTTTGCATACTAAAGTATCTTTGTTTAGTGTTCATAAATGGCACAGAGCAAACTCAAAATGAATGTACAGTAGGGCAATTTCACACCATCTTTTTATCAATTTTTCAGTGGGTCAATTTAACAGTAGGGGAGCAAGTAACACCAATAATGAAAAAAAAACAATGGTAATGAGATAACCATAGTCTTTCATGTTTTCCTTTATAATATGTTGTGTGTGCATACAGAAAGTGTTACTCTGTTATTTGAAAAATAACTGCAAGACAGAGGTGTCAAAATAGTCACTGCCTGAAACAAAATAATATCTAATTTTCTTTCAAGCAAAACAGACAAGAGCTGTATTTCATACAATATCCTGTGCTGACGATGAAGGCTAAGATGGGATGGGGAAAAGAAAGCATTTAAAAATCTTTAACAATATAATAAGAATTCAAAATAGATGAGAGATGGCATACAATAAAATCCCAGTGCTAGACTAATCACTAAGAGCACAGCAAGGAACAGCAAGGACAACAAAGATCTGTGTCTCTGACACTCTTCATAAAGCAATGCTGTCTAAAAATTTTTATCCAAGGATCCAGTGCTTTCTGAGAGATGCCTTACCCTTATGCAGAGGACAATCAAAGCAGTACAAGGTCCTTTGACTTCTCTAGGGTCATGTAATCAACCAGTTTATAAGAAAAGAAAAATCTGTCCCATATCTCTTCTTGCCTACTCTTGTGCTCTCAGGTCGTGTGCCATTCTACCCCACCTTTCAACTCATTTCAGTTTGCTTAAACTCCTGTCAGGGCAGCCAGTGAGAAGTCCTTGGAGTATGGAATTACAGGAAGAGAGCTTCAGAGCCTCAAACACACTTCAGCAGTTAAAGACAGCGTAAGTAACACAGAAAACTGCAAACAACAAAATAACTCCTAAATAATGGGCTAGATTAGGTAATGCTGCTGGAATTTTGAGCCTTCTTGGACTCTTTCCTTACTGGCTGTTTCAGAGTTAATGGAACTCTTCCAAAGTCCACATTAATTTCCCACACTTAACAAAGCCAAAGAAACACAGCAATGAGAAGAATATTCTTTTAAAAAAACTGCAGTGTTCATATGGCATAGCAAATGCAAGGGAGTTGGCTCTGCACTTCTCACTCAGGCTTACTCAGCTGGCAGCAAGGGAAGTTTCAAACTGGGGATCAAAGGGATGATTTCATCTGATGTGTGACGAAATGTAGAGAAGGGTACACATACTGAAAGAAATGTTTTGGTTTTGTGTGCACTGTTCTGGTCTTGGGGTGTCTGTTTATCTTGGGGTTTTGTTCCTATTTTTTTAAAAAGTGAAGTTCTCATTCAGAGAGATGTTTTCTTACAGAGGCTTTTTTTAAGGGGTAACTGTGATAAGAGGGCTTTCTATTTTCTAGATATTACTAAGATCTCTTGGCTTGATTTATTCAGGTCTTTTATTCTAACCTTCAAATGACTTTGGCAGTTTCCTTTGCACAGCCTCAATACAAGAAATGGAAAGCCTCACTAATGAGAATAAACTTATTTTCATGTCACAACTTTAAAGTGAAAATTTGGAACTTAAGTTTCTAGGCCTGTGAATGGTATGAAAACTCAGCCTTCCTTAACCTTGGAGACTCATTTGTATAGCTACAAATCACAGGAAAAATCTTTCAAGATGAAATATGAAAAATTATAACAGAAAAGAATCGCTTAACACATGCATAAGAGTATGACCTGAGCAGTAATGCTGTGATTTTATTACATTTACCACATTTTTATTACATTTACCACCTCAATAAGAGCTTGTCTTTGAGGAAAAGACATTCTCTCAGAAGACACAGCTATAATTACAACTCCTTTGAAATTAATGTTATACAAGTCCTTAGAAAGCGATACACACAGCTAAACAATTTCTTCAGCTAATACACTACAGAGCCTGTAAGCCCCCTGGTAGATCCTGCATCAAAACATGAACTGTATGCTGCATCTCTTCATGAATTTCTCTTAAAAACTGGTATCTCCCTGGGAATGATCCTCTCTTTACTATGTTCTTTATACATGCATAAATACTACTAGGGAGAGAGAAAGGTGGGTGGATATTTTTGGAGTGTATGAACATCGTTCCATAGCTTTGGTAAAACTTCTGTAATAAATGACATTAGTTATGTGAAAAAGTTTGCATTACTCTATCCTGCCTGTACAAACATGTTTTGGTAACTGATCTTTTACTATAAACTGTTACACTTCTGTTATTTTTCGTTAACTCTGAGCAGGATGCCCTAAGGAGCCAAAACTCCAGTTATAATTGCAGCTACAGTTTGGAATATATCTCCTCATCTGCACAATGGCTTACATCTGTACAATGGCTATCACACAAAAGATATCAACTGAGATTTGTCATATGCTTCAAGAGAGCGCTGTGACCTCTATAGGGAAGGAATCCAGAGGAGGGTGTGGAGCACCTCTCCTATGAAGACAGCCTGAGAGAGTCAGGGTTGTTCAGACTGGAGAAGTGAAGGCTCTGGGGAGACCTTAGAGCACTTTCCAGTACCTAAAGGGGCTACAAGGGAGCTGGTGATGTACTTTTCACAAGGACAAGGGTGGTAAGACAAGGGTGGTAAGACAAGGGATGGCTTTAAACTACAAGAAGGCAGATTTAGATTACATATTAAGAGGAAATTCTTTACTGTGAGTGTGGTGAGGCATTGGAATAGGCTGCCCAGAGAAACTGTGGATGCTTCATCTCCAGAAAGTTTCAGGCCAGGCTGGATGGGGCTTCCCACCTGGTCTAGTGGAAGGCGTCTCTGTTCATGGCAGGGGGAAGTAGACAACCTTTAAGGTCCCTTCCAACCCAAACCACTCTAGGTTCACAAATATAATTCCATCTTTATTGCAGGATCTCTTTTTTCTTTATTTGGTACTGCCCAGCCGCCACAAAGATGCACACCCTCACATAATCCTTGTCTGCCTTTGGGGAGTCCACCACCTCTTCTGGCCTTTCCCACTCAGTACCTACCTACTCTTTCAACACGCAGCTGCACAGCTCTTGATTCTTGGCAAACGTGACAAGAATTTGTTTCTACATTATATAATGATCTAAAAATGCACCTTACTGGTTGCTTCAAATCAGCTGATACTTCACAAAATAAATTGTGTGGGCTATACTGTGGGGAGTCTTGAAGAAAAGAGCAGTAACTCCTGATAAATGCAGAGACAAGTTGCAATACTTCAGATTTTAAAATACTTTTTGGGATTTTCAGTCTCTTCTCCCATCACGCAACTCCTTAATTATACTGTAGGTATTTTTTCAGTTCTTAAAAAATGCCCACATTAAGTATGTGCACTTCTATTTTACACATGTGAAAATCTTTGCTATACTGATATAGGTCACTAGCAGTGTTTTATGGCATCCAGCTTATTGCAAACACTAAGAGGAGAACTGGTGCTTTCTGAAAAGACACTGTGGTCCAAAACAGCCAAACCCTTCTGACACTTACCTGGGATCTGCCACTTCTCCTGCACATGGACAAAGCCTCTCACATCCTTCTTTTAGCCTGGCACATACTTGTAAATAAACCCCTCCCATTAATGAAATGCAGATAAAATGTGGAAGTGAAGCATATAATACGTATTAAATACAAAGCTATTTCAAGTAAAATATTCCCAAGTCTAAACTGAATCCTAAAATAGTTCAAAGCTCTTTACAGCAACTACACACACTCTGCACTCTATTCTGCACCCTTCATGTGGACCACCCACAGTATTTCAATAAGAAAGTTCCTATCTGAACCAGATACCTCCTCTTCTACATATTTGGGAAAAATCAAGCCTTGGTTACACCTTGAGAGGGAGCATTCCTCATCCCCTTTAGCCCCAGATTCTGCTGTCTCCTTATCCATGCTGTGCTGCTGAAGAAATCCCTGGGTAAGTATGATCCCAGGGGGAGAACATATGAAACAGTGAGCTCTGCAGCACCTGCCAATGCAGATAAATCACATGCTCCAGGTGGACACAAGTATTTGCAAGACAGCCTCAAACAAAGGTAGTTAATGTTCTGGCTTGTAAACCTGATGGTTCTAACTATAAGCTCACTACTAGCTCCTACTAAGTTGATTTATTTTCCGTATTTGCCTACCACAGTATCCTAGCACTTTCTTTCAGAGGGCACAGTTGGAGACTAAGGAAAATGCCCACGAAGCAGGACCCAACATGATTAATTAACTCTAATCTCATTCCCAGCTGGAGAGTGGTAATTTGATTGATTTTGGGTAAAAGTCAAATCAGAAGTATCTCTGACCTCTGAAATGTTAGATGGGCAATTTTTGCTAAATTTGGACCCAAATCTCCATGAGTTGGACACACATTTTGTGTGACAGATATGCCTCCCAACGGATGCATTACTTAAAACACATGCAGTAAAAATATGTTTAAGTATTTCAGTAAAGCTTAAATAAAAACCACAAAAACAACCAGAAAAATACTGTAAAATACTCATAAGGGCTTGGTTCAATAACAGAAACAAGAAATTAGGGTTGAGGCTTGGAACTATCAGAAAATCCCTTAAAGCCACATGAATTTCAGGGGATTAAAAGATGCTTTCAGGCTATGCTTTGAATTTGGGGGCATCTATCACGATGAAACATGCAATGAACGGTGTTTAATACTAATCACATGTGAAGGTGTTGATGTTTTTAGTTTAGTCACAGAAACACAACCGACTGTGAGTAAATCTGATGTTTTAATTCATGAAATGGCAACTGGAAATCCCGCTTTGCTTATGCACCTGACCTTGCTACGCTCGCGCTGTCTCTTTGCAAAACTGCTGAATGCTAATTTTTTAGCATGCTGTCCTTCAAGTGCTGCTTTAAGCCCCCCCTGCTCCAGGAACAGATGAAGTGTGCTGCTGACAAGCTGCAGCTCTGGATCCCACATGATGTGGTTAACAAACAGCCCTCTGTGAAACCACAAAGCCCAGCTAAGGCTCTGATTAAGTCAAGCGAAATCAGTATTGTTACGCCGGGATTACATTTATATCCAACTTAAGTTTTAGGCATCTCTGTCTATTGAAACACAGATGTTTTGAAAAAAAATTGTACTCTCACCATGAAAATATTAGACAAAGCTAAGCCTGGCCTTGGAGAAAATTTGTAGAAGGGGAACAAAGCAGCAATTAACCCCTAGGACTCGCACTTCCATTTTCTCCCCTTCCACTGCTGACTATGAAAATCTTCCTGCTATTAAAGGAATGACAAAGTTTCTAGTCCATTAACCACCAGCTTGTGGACACCAAGAGGAAGACAGGAGAAGGTGTATTAAAATTAGGTTTTGTTCAGGAAAGAAAAAACAGAACAGGTGGCACATAACTGAACAGAAAGGGCTGATACCAGATCAATTCATAATATGAAGCTTTTAAACGTATTTAAGTATCTGTAGCTTTACAGGATTTGGGCTTTGGAGACTTCCTGTTAACCAAGACTTCTTCTGCAGTATTTCTTTCTTTTTTACCTGAACAAGATAAAACATATTATTTGAAATGTCTGTTATAATAAAACTGATAAAGAAAGCTGTACTAAATTTTATAATTTAAATGCTATTCTAAATCTTCACTGATTCAGTATGGAACATGATGTATGTATCGATTCTAAATATTTCTATCAGATGGGGTAGAATATTTAATTTGTACAAATGCTGTTGATTTTCATGGCTTTACTTTATATATTTAATTGACCTTCCTACATTGTAAAATATATTCTTAAGGGACAACATCTTACAAGTAATCAGATTAATGCTCTACCGATTTAATACGTTCACTAAGAGCAGCAGTTTTCATAACAATCAACTAGCTCTTTGAATCCTCTTTGGGAAGTTAAAAAGACATTTCCATTCCTATGGTCTTTTCTATTACTCTCTCCAGACATAGACTTGCTCAAAATATTAGCTATCAGGAGATTAACATGATGTGCTAAAAGGCTAATAAAATCTTTTACATGTTTTGTATTTATTATTTGAGAATTTCTACTCTCTCTTTATCAACAGAGTGCTGTGACAAGGATTTGGAGAGAGGTTCTATGAATTGTCTTAAATTTTCAATGAAAGATTAAATGAGATCTGTATTAACTTATAATCTGACACCAAAGAATCTTCTTCTTGAGCTCCCTGTGTGGAAATAGAAATTTTCTGTGAGGTAAATCTGTTCCTGATGTCTGATAGAGGAGAGAGGGAGAGAACAACAACTGTTCTTCTGCCCCCCAGGCCAATTCACACAAGCACAGCCCTGAAATGCCCAAGGTCCATTTCCTGCTCCAATCAAGAAGTGATTATTTATACAAATCCAAGCGGATCCCCAAGGACATAGCAAGAGTGCACCTCCCTGGAATATGCCACAGCACAGGATTTCCCCAGACATCTTCACAGGAAAAGGAGAGTGCAGATTTAAGCCTACTCAGGCCATAAAGGAAACTGCACGAGGCCTTCCTGTATCTGCATGCATTTCTCCCACTTAAGGGATGAAGTTAATACCAGATCTTTTTACTCTTTGCAGACATGCGCTTTCATTTTTTGCTTTTCTTACAATTTTATGAGGGTAATTTTGAAAATGTTAAAATTTTTTAAGGGAAAATTAAAAGGAAATAAAAAGAAAATGAAAGAATCTGAAAACTTGGAATTCAAGCTTTTCCCTCTCTGCCTTCCCAAACTCTTCCCAGCTAGCATTTTTTGTTTGGGTGTGAAATTACAGATTCCCAATGAGATTTCCCACTGTATGAACTTCTGCATCAAATATTTTTGAGTGCTTGCATTCCCTGCATGTCAGAGTATAAACACTACAAGATTCATCCTAAGTTCAAGTTCAGGACTATTTTTTGTATAAACCAAATATGGTTTTGTCCCTCTTTTACAAGGAAGCTGCATTCCATGTGTTTACATTTACACAAATCCACAAGAAGTCCAAGACTACAGCTTTCTGGATGCTAATTCCAAAGCTCAATGCTTTAGAGAATCCAACTAGAGCACAAGCAGGGGGCCTTATATGAGCCAGGAGATTAAATTCAAAGTACCCTATTTACCTATAGCTGGAGATATGTCTCAACTACTAAGTTGGCTTTCCCATGATTTCCTTTGCAGATTACCTGCTTAAGGAAGTCTGCTTTTTCCAAGAAGAGCAGACTACTGCTCTATCAGATGCAAAAACATCCTTGGCCACTCCCTGCCTTAGACTCAGTAGTCTCACAGCAGCTCTTGCATGATTAACAGAGCCATAAGGAATTGCTGGTTTTCAGAACTGCCTTAATTAACCCTGACTCCCCTTGCTGCATCTTTTACTTTCATGATCCACAGATCCACAAAAGCACTCCCAAATCCCCCTCCACACCTTCAGAGGTATCTTTAAAAGGTGGCAGCTGCCAGTGTCATTCTCCTCAAAATAATCTAAGTAGCTTCATGGGGATATGAACATTGCTTGGTCTTGTGACGCCAAGGGTGTCATTACTCCAGGACTGATATTCCCAAAGCAAAATGCAATTTTAGGAAGAACCACTCTCAACATCTGCAGCATCCTTCTGTCACAAGGACACAAAGCTGCCCAAGATAGAGAGAACCACCTTCCCTCTCCCCAGTCTTTGCAGTAGTTGCTCAACTAGGAAAAAGCTCACAGGTCTCTTTCCCCTTTATGAAAGCACAAGAGAACAGGAAACATTTTTGCTCCTTGCCCATGGTTGAATAGAGAAAAAACCATCAACTATATCCAAGCAGCTCAGACCCAGTGCCGACAGCAAGAATGTTGCTGTTTCTCTCAACATGAGACAAGCACAACCTGGCAGATTAATATTCACACAATACTTATCCAGTGAAGCTATGGACCAAGGGATACTTATCTAACAACTTCTCCTCTTACATCAATAAACATCAGCAGTTGTACATTCACAGAGCAGACGGATTTTTTCCATGAAAAGATTAATGTTACTAATTTAGTCACACGTTTCTTCGACTTGTTAAATTCTATGAGGCACTTACACAGATGCATACAAATATGCCATTTATACATCAACAAAGGACCAAAGCAATTACAGAGCATTTTTAAGTGTTATTGTACATACTGTATTATGCAAGTGAGGAACAATATATCAATCTCACTGTTCTCCTAGTTGAATATAAATGTACTATCTGTTTAATCCAGCTATTCATATCTCAGACAAATACTGTAATTACTTCTGCAATATCTTATAGCAGGATGGTATCCCTTACAACAAATTGGAAGCTATAGGTATTTGTTAACATCAGCCTTGAAATATGCACATGTAGCATGGTTTGAGGAACAATTCTTAACCAAAACTGCAGGACATGTATGAGAAGATCACCTGTCAGAATATTCCAGGGGGGAAAGAGCATGGAGTACTGCAGATCATTAGATATGACATATTCATCACTGGCTCTGAAGAAATAAGGGAACTGCTGCAGGAGATGCTACTATAGAACTCAGTAACAGTACCTTACATGAACAAAAGTAAACAAAAAAAGAACAACCCAGTGTTCAGAGAATGCTAATTAAGTTTAAAAATCAAGTGCTTGGAAGATCATGAATGTCAGTCTTACTGTTTTCCATGCACTTGTGTTTTCTACCCATTGTGCTGTTGTCTTCTGTACTGCATAAAGATAAACTACCTGTCTCATCACGGTATTTACACAAACATACAAAAGAATTATCCCAGGTATTTCTTTATTCATATTTCCAGTGTATGGTTATCTGAATTTATTCTGCATTTACCACTAATTGACATGAATGTCTCATATTCACTGACTTAATGATAATCTAAGGACTTTTAGAGATAAGGGCCACGAGGAAACATAAAAAATACATGTACAACCTCAGAAGCATTTCTCACTTTCTATTTTCTTTCCTCTGTCGAGTGGATTGGGATTGAAGTAGAGTAAGGATTTACTAAAGACACTCACTGTTCTGCTAAGATGAATCATTTCACCTCACTCTCAAACCTAATTAGCAATATGTTAGCGGGTGGAGAGAACAGATAACAGGCATCTAATCTGCCAAATGCTGCATCCACAGAGGCCCATTTATCTAACCTGCGTGGTGTTTGGTGAAAATCTGGACAGATTGCTAGGCCCTTAGAGAAGACAGCCTTTGTATCAGACGTGACCTTGCAGTTTCTGAAACACCAGGTTTTAAGTTTCAAGCAGTATTTGGGTATAAAACACTGAGCACTGAGGTAACATGAAGAACTGATTCACAGCAATGCATACTGTATCTATAAAAAAACCAAAAATAACATTTAGGAGCCATTACTACCATTACTTCAAGAAAGTGACTAATCTCATCCAAAAATACTGGGTTTATAGTTTGGGACTTGCTTTATTTAATGTTCTAGGTAATGACCTTATGATAAAAATAAAGATACACTAATACATTATCTTCAGGATACCAAGTCAGTAGGTAGTCCTCCTAGAGAAGGAAGATTTGAATGTCCTGTGGGAAGAAATGCGTGATCTTGAAGACCCCAGAAAGAGAACTGGGTTGAAAGTAACAGTCCAAAGGGCACATGAGACTAATAGCAAGAATTCCTGGTATATACTGGGAGCTCATTAGTTGGAAACAGCAGCCTATTTTAGTCAGTCAGAGCATGACGATGAGCCATTTAATTGAATCTGACTATGAAAAGGGCAAGGCAAGGTATTTTCATAAAGAACAGGGAGAATTCATGCCATTGTATAGCCTGTACTGAGACCTCATCTGAAGTATTTTGTATCATTTTAGTTACCCATGTTAAAAAAAAAAGACTTCGAACTTGAATTAGGTGCTGAACAGGTCTGTTACAGAGATCAAACATAAGCCTACCTTATAGGAGGACACAGAAGGGGCGTGTTTTTTTCATGCTGAAAAATGCAACCCAGGAAGAAAGATGACTGCGTGCAGCAAAAGCACTGAGGACAAAAGATTTGCTAAATTTATGAGAGAATGTTTGTGTTAGAACAAATGCATAGAAACTGGTTATGAATAAATTAAGGATGGAAACTCAGAGGAGGTTTGTAATCATCATTACGTGAATGTGGCCCTACAATAATATTGTGAGAGACTGGGGTAAAAAATTCTGTGTGGAAAAGGGTGAAACCTAATCAGTCTGTGAAAAAGACTGTATGGTGTTGCACACCATGACCTCTAAAGTTACTTAAAATCCAATGTTTCTATGGGCTTAGCTGAAAGACCTTTAGGTCCCTAAAGAGCTGACTGCAGGCAGACACAAGTAGCACAGCCCATACAGAGATTGAATTTGTTTAAAACAGCATTTTTCATCCGGAACTATATTTATACTTCAAAACAGCCAACTGTAAAACCTTAATGAGGCACAATTGCCCAGTCATATTTTCAGTACCCACAGCAGAATTATGGTGATGCAGTTCAAGATCACATTCGATGTCACAAGCTATCTGTGTCTAAGGAGAACAAGTTGGAAGTGCTCTGCATCCAGCGGGCATGTTTGGCTTTTAAATCTGATATCTTGTTAGAAGCAGCCAGCCCATCTCAGGAAAAATTAAGACCATAAAAAAGAAGCCATCTTAACCTGTACAACAGAGGATGCTAATAGCTAGGACAATGACCTCTGGATATTTATTCTCTATTTAATTAGTTGCCTACTAAATAAAGCCTCTAAATAAACCAAAGGTGAGAGAAAAAATAAAGTCTCTCAGCATGATATATGATAAACAATGATTCCATATTAAATCATTATAATCCATTTACTCTTGCTTAAGCAGTTACAGCAAGGGCACTTACCGTCTCCCATAATCCAAGCTAAGCAATCCATACATAATTAAACTTTGATGAATGCCAATTTCCAGTACTATTTGGTTTTGTCTCACTAACATAGTTTTTTGTGGTTTTCTATGTTCTTGCTATATAAAAGTTATTCCAGATAAAATATGATATCTCAAGACAGAAATAGTTTCACACAATTGTTGAAAGGAGGAAGTTGTTGAGGTAGGAGCTATAATATGGGAGGAGAAAGAAGCCTCATGACCTACTGTAATAGTAAGATTCCTAAAGGAGCATTTCCATAATACTGACTGAATCTTCTAACTATTTAAAGATGTGAAGAGTTACCATCATGATGATTAGAAGGCATTAGTTAGACAATGTTAAAATTCAGACACCATTAGGGAACTACCTCATGTAGAAGAAGATTCATGGCAGCTCAAGCAATTTCTCAAGACTCATTTCTTGACAAAAAGAGTTGTCCAAACTGTTGTGCTGTCTGTAGAACACTTACATGAACACAACAGGAGAATATAAGCATTCAATAATTTAGTGTAACAACAATATAATTCCTTCTAAAACAGCATGCTGGAAACACTCTGATTTTAACTGTATGGAAAGAGCTTGGCATCTCATTATTAAGGCCTGCCAGAATAAAGTAAATTATGACACAAAAGCTAGAGTTAATATTAATTCAAATGTAAATTTTCAGCAAAATTAATCTTTACTCAAAGAGTAATTCCTCTTTGTTAGAAGAAGATACAGAATTTTTCATATAGAACAAAGCACTTTGATTCCTGTTATAAATGTGAAGTGAAACTATTCAGGCAAAGCCAGTCAGTACCTCCAGAATGTAAAGTCACATCACAGAACTTCAGAACATGCTTTGAAGGCAGGAACATTTGGAGCTTTACCCAGAACAGACCTGCATATACACAGACTCTCTTACTGAGGGACTAATGCTTCCATTCATCAGAACACAGTAAAAACAGCAAAATACTAAATTATTAAGCAAATATTAAAAATATAACAAAATAATATGCAGTTTCTTCATACATGAAGCCTTCAAGGATTATCTGAGCTAAAGGCATGTGTCTCTTAAAAAAGAAGGCAAATAATATCAGCTAGTTTGTGTATCCAACCCAGTGCCAAACATAAGCTTTTTTATATACTTAAAAATCTGTGTATATAGTGAAGTTTCCTCATACACATAGTGATGTAGAGAATGGTGATTCTGAAGCATTAGTTTTACTCATACATAATGAGATCAAATTGTTACATTGGAAAAAATATGATTAAATTTGCTGGATTTGTCCAACTAAGGACACTACAGGATTGTGTTAAATACATGCCTGCCTATAAAGAATGGAACTGTGAAGTCACTGTAGTAGAGGTTCACTCTAAATTCCAAATTACTTTGCAATTGCAAAGGTCAAGTGATATACTAAAATCATTACAATTCTGCCAAACTGTCTTGGCAACTTACTAATACAAACATGAAATACATTCACTTGATACAGTGATTGATGAAAACATAAATAGTATTCAGATTAATTACAAGAAAAGTTACTCTGTCTCTTCAGGCAAGACAAAGTTTCCTTTAGGAAACTGAGTAATCTCAAAGTTGTTTTACAGGTTACAATCTACATTAAAGTATCTCTTTACATTTGAAACTACCCAAATCCCAAATGTTACGCAAACAACAAAGAAAACTTGCCTCTTCCTGATTCTTACATCCTTCAAAATTGTTGACACAATCTAATGTCCTGTCAGATGTAGATGTTCTCCACAACTGCCCTCTGCTTCAATCCAATACTGTCAGCATCTCCTCACTAATCCTCAACCCACCCAACTCACACCTTACACCTTTTGTTTAGTTTTCCTCCAAATAATTTTGGGCAGGAGTGCCCAAATGTGTGCACAGATTGGCTAAGATATTGAATAGGGGCCAAATTAACTTGTTTTTTTCAAGTTTGTCCTGTGGACCTTCCCAAGGCAGAAGGGTGGGGGGAGAAGTGGTGAGAAAAGCTCATCCACAGCTCTGCTGAACTGTTGCTTTTCCTGAAACTTGAAAAAAGACTAGTGAACACACAGGGAGGCAAAAAAGAGTGAACATCTCATTTAATGAGAAAAATACAATATACAGCTTACAATTATCCAGGGCAACTCAAAGAAGCAGAAGGTTTTTTAAGAATGGTAAGCTGTATTTATTTTGCCATTTGTGGTCAAAACTACTTAACCCTGCTAACTTAATTTACATTTATTTCTTATCTGTGCTTATTTTTTTTTCTTTTCCCGCCTGAGCCTTTTTTTTCCTGTTTTAATTTTAAGGCACAGCAGGGTTCCTGCCCTGTTCCTAATAGCTCTCACTGACAAAAAGAACACATGCCCATAATAAAATAGTGAAAAAATTATAAGCAGAAACAAGCAAACCAAACCAGCACCCAAACATGCACATATCTATCAGCTGGGGAATTCTCTTTGACTTCATCTGTGGCTAGATTTTTCTTTGACAGCTTTCTGTTCCCTCGAAAAGCACCAAGCTCATTTAGAACCTGACTAAGTATGTTCAGCAGTAATTCCATTTTCTGTTAGTTTTAAATGGCTAATAACAGGATGTTTCCATAGAGATGCCAGGGAACTCTGCAGTGGTGCAAGGAATGATGTTTGATTCACTTGAGGAATTGGTCCAAGAAAAGTCAAGTGGAAGACAGCAGTGCTCCAAACAAATTGAGGCAAAAAGGATAGTCCCTCATTATACCACAGGAAAGCAAGGCCCCTAAAAGAGATTCTAGATCAGCTGTGCTTCAGAAGAGAGGATCTCTCTATACAGGAAGATTCTCTGCCTCCTCTACAACTTCAAACCCTGGTGTTGTGTATATGCAGCACAACATATAAACCCCAAACAAACCAGAAAACACAGTGTGCAGCACAGGCTGGGATCAACCTGAACAGGGAGCAGCTCTGTGAAAAAGGGCCTGGGGGTGCTTGTGGACAACCTCTGAGTGAGCAGTGTGCAGCTGCAGCAGAAAGCCAACAGCATGCTGGGCTGCATCTGCAAGGGAATCACCAGCAGAAACAATGAAGTTGTTATCCCACTCCACTGAGCACTTGTCAGGCCACACCTGAAATTCTGTGTTCAGTTATGGTCCCTGCTATACAAAAGCAATGTGGACAGGCTGGAAAGGGTCCAGTGAAAGGCCACAACTGAGCAAAAGACTGGGCAAGCTGCCATATGATGAAAGACTGAGAGAACTGTACTTTTTGAGGAAAGAAGGCTTTGGGGAGACCTTATCACCATGTTCCATTTAAAGTGTGGCTACAAAGAAGATGGAGACTTCCTTTTTACAAGGAGTCACTTTGAAAAGACAAGGGGAAATTCCAATAACACACAAGAGGAAAATTTTTCACAATGAGAACAATCAGCCATTGCAATTATCTCTCCAAGAAATAAGGGGCAAATTCCTCAACACTAGACAATTTTAAGATGCAGGTGGACGAAGTGCTGGGACATCTTGTCTAGACTGTGCTTTTGCCAAGAAAGGTTGGACCAGATGATCCTTGAGGTCCCTATCCACTCAGTGTTTGCAATTCTATGAATACAGCTACAGTGGATCAAATAGTCTACTTTCTATATTCTGCCACTAGACTACTATATATCCACACTACTCAAAGAGCTCAAAGCTTGTAATTCAGTGCTACAGACTGACACACGCAAACGAAAATATGTTTCTAAGTGAAATATATCTACCCTTCTAACAAATTCTGTGGTGCATCATCTCCATCAGCCATTTCTCAGTCAGCCATTACAAAACACAAATTTCCATCAAATTGAAACACCTGCACTCGAAATTCCATGTCAGCAACAAGCTGATAACACAAGAGGAAAGGAGTCATTCGTATTAATAAACATTGTAATGGAGGTGATACAATGTGTGGCTATTGTTCTTTCTAGCTGCTTTGCGAACAACTACATAAATTAAATGCTCCTTTTTTCTTTATCAAATCTCTGAGGTTATGATGTGCTGTTTTTTATTAGTTCAGCAGTCTCATTCAAATAGTAGCTATCTAACACAATCCTTGCAATTAGTACCTTATGTACATTCTTGAACCAAATTCGTCCTCTGGGATTTAAAGAAAACCCAAGATCTCAGGAGTCTCTCTTGTAATTCAGCTACATAGCTTTTACAGCTATGCAAATTAGCTGCAAGGAAAGCTGTGATGTACAGCAAAGCAAGAGATCTGAAAATTAAAATCCTGTAGGAGAGAAAATATTTAAAATTTCCTTTACATTTTTCCTTTTGTTTGGCTAATCCCTAAAGGCATTAGGGCAGCATGTTCCATCTTGAAAGTCCCCGTAGAATCATGTACTACTGAGCACAACTACAAATGCGATGCTTTGAGCAGCCAGATAATGGTTTTTAATTGGCTCATCATTGCAGCTTCAGCCCAAAAGCATAAAAATGAATTTAGAACCAATATTAACAGGTGATAATTAAATTATGGGGTCTGCATGCTTAATATATTGGAATGAGGCAGATGAGGCAACAAAGACCATTAAGTTTAATAATGGAAATCAGTATCTACCTTAAGTACTATTTTATAGCACATTAGCAATGGTTGATTAGTGTTAAATCATAAAGTAAATTTTGTTTTCTTACTGAAGCTTTTTTCACTTCTTTTTCTCTTTACCTGTGTATTAGCATGCATGCTAAATTAAGGATGCCCACTTAACCATTGCAGATGAGAAAACACATAAATAAACCTAATTAATTAATTAATTGTGATGACTCGAGTATTTTGTTTCCTAAGTAAGATATTTACTTGAATAAGCTATTTAATACTCTTTAATATTAAAACATACATAGACTGTGTGAGTACCATGGGAAACTGTTTTGAATTAAACAGTCCTAGTAAAAATATTAATCTTTAAGTCAGCAAGATAAACCAGATTTCCCATTCTCCCCCAGTGAAGCCGAACTACCTGGGTTCTGGTCTTACCACTGTCAAAAACAATGCCAGGTACAGATTAAACCTGCACTTCATCAAAGCAACAAAACCAAACTTTGATAATATCTCAGCATCAATTCAGAAAAAGAAAATTCTGGTTTATGTGTTGGGTTTTTTGTTTGTTTGGTTGGTTGGTTGGTTTTTTTGTTTGTTTGTTTTGTTTTGTTTTTGGGGGGTTTTTTTTGTTTCCTTTTCTGTGCCTTTACACCTTAGGAAAGAGGCAGACTTGGATTTTTCCCACCTTTACACGGACTCCACAATATACCTTTTTCTCCACCTCAGCTCTTTTTTCCATTCAATTTATCTTATCTAATGCAGCACTATCTCTTCAATCTTGCAAAACTCTGTGTCTCCAAATTACGGTTTTCATTCTGCTTGCCTTTCTGCTGCTTGCCATTTCTGCAGCCTATCCTGTCAACTTGTTCTTTCCCTTAACACCACAGTGCTAGGGTTCCTTTTTCTACTCCTACGTCTGCCTCTTAGGCTTGAGCTCAGCAATCAGCTGCCCCTCTTTCTACTCACACTCAGTAAGAGCTATCAAGTGCTTTAGGAAGAAACTCAGCTTTTTCTGTGAGACTTTTTGCCATTTGTGAAGTCTCTCAATTCCAGTTCTCTCTTCCTGCTTGAGCTTAGTTTTGATCAGCACTTGTACCTTTCACACTCTTGAGGATTTTCCATGTTCAGCCTCCATCTGCAATACCCTCCTTCAAAACCGATTCATTCATTCTCTGTTACTTTCTTTTCCTGCCTTTTAACTTTTCCCAGCATCTTTCATCTGGATGGACATATATGAATTCTGTTCTTCCCTATAAAAAAAGCCCCCAAATCCTCACCAAACCCATAAAAATGGTCCATGAATCTTTAGAGTTTGAAGTGGCCATAAAGTTAATACAAAGTTACCCATTCCTTCTAGTGAACCCGAGAACATACATAAATTAAGCCATGGAGGAGAAATATGGAGGTGTAACCACCTGTTTAGGCAGCTCTGCATGAAGCTATTCAGGAGCCTGGGTACCTGACTCTTTGAATGAAAGCACTTACTGAGCTTGAAGGATTGCAATTATCTGTGGACCATGAACCACAGGGTTATCGCTGGCCCTCAGGGAATATATTCCATAACTCTTTTCAAAGGTGCATGGTTTATTAATACATACTTTTAATACCCTAAGTACTGAAGTCAGATTTCTTGTAAAATGCAGAAGCCGGAGGTAAGGAGGTGGAAATGGCACTTCAGAATATGAAAATCAAAGACTTGGAGAAATTGCCTACAAGTTAAATGTGATCTGCAGAAATTTCATATGACATCACTGCCACCCTACTGTTGTTAATGTCAAATTCTAATGGAGTGCCATGAAACAATGAAGGCTGTAAAAAGATTAGATAACTGAACCAAAGAAACATTTTATTTTTTTCTTAAACGCCTAAACCAATAAATGCTACCACCCCCCCCCCCCCCCCCCCCCCCCCCAAGATACAATCTCATTTCATACTGGAAGTCAATTCTTGTATCCAAACAATATGAAATTGTTGCTACACCTGGGATTTTCACCAAAGCTGAAGTAAAATAAATGCTCAATGTCCCTGATGAAGTCGTGGTGAAGGCTAAGGATTGAACAGACCTTCAACTAAAATTGTCAGTCATGTGATTGTAACACATCCTCATGGCTCTACATTGTTACATTCACCCAATGAATTTTACAGCCAAGATTTTACCATGTATGAGCTCAGTGATACTGCCTTATTCTAATGTTTAGCATCCCAAGAGAGTACTCATAATATTCTGTTTTGTACCACCATTTATCATACTTAAAAGACATTTTTTGCAGACAATCTATTTTAGATCTGTTTTAGTGATTTCTTTTTTTATTGATAATATTTCTTATATATCTGTGTGTAATGCCACTTGATTTTACTGTCATGAGTTCAACTTGATTTTATTAGCATAAGTCCAACTTTATAGGCCTTAAAGGGAGAATAAAATGATAAGGAATATATTTCAATAATCTATGAAAATTATTAAAATTTATTCCCTATAAGTCATGGTACTACAGTTTTAACATCCAGTAACTCACAACCTAACATGAATTGAAAGGAATGTCTTACAATACCAGAAAACAGAATTTTCAGCTCTACTGATTAAGCTTTTAGTGGCTTACAAAATATTGGCTCTTAGATCACTGAGTAAGGCAAAATAAGACAAAAGCATTTTAGATTTTGTTTTTCTAAATGCGTATGGTGCAGGGGAAAATAAATTTCTATTTTGCAGGATGATACTTCAACATAACAGTGAGTCCAAATCAAAATGAACAGAGACAAGAATGAAGATGAGGCAGGTAAACAGGCATTGCAAATGAAATTTATCTGATGGTTCCACAGTCTGTCACAAAAATTCCACTGTCAAACACACAATTTATGCACAAAGCATAGCCCATGTACTGAGCATCCTTCAAAAACCTGGTAGTACTCAACACTGAGATGGCATTTGCATCCCACATACAGAGAAATAGAGCATAGAAAATTAATTCCAAAAAAAAAAGTATTTATGTATCTTTCAAAATGAACCAGTAAAAGCTGAGAAACAATGTTCATTAAAGAACCTTCAGCTATTGCTTAAGAAATTCCTTTGAACTTTCACCAGTATAATGGAAAGGTCTTTCAATGAAACTACTCTGCAGACATTGTGCCATTCATACGCAGAGTACCTTACATACTACTGTCTTTTGTGACCCAGTAAGAATTAACAGCATTTTGGGGCCAGTAATACTTATGTGAAGTGACAGCAACACAGAACCCACTGAATTCTTCTGCAGTTTTCATTGATTTTGACAGCAGTGTCATCTATGCTACTGAGAGAGAAACCTATCTAGTTGTCCCATGGCTTTTAAAATGCACTTTTATTCTGTGTAGAAGCCTTAAACACACAAAATACGTTAAATCAGCATTGCCAACTGCAAGTACTCAAGAAATGATAAAATAATAACATGTATCCATTTATTTAACTTCATTATTAACTTTTAGACACACACTCTTTTGATTTTCTCTGAAACCATAAGAATTAGACATCTTATTCTTCTCAAGCAAAGGCTGAGGTTTTTAACATGCATGCACATCTCCTAAAGCACTGACCATGCCCACAGATACACAAGGATGAGAGTCCCAATAAAAAGTTAAGATTTGTCAACATTGGCTACACACGCACCCATTTTCTCTGAAGCAAAACCGTATAATAAAGCTAAATAGTAGTAGAACTTAAAAAAAAAAAAAGTTAGAAAAAAGAGGCCAGGAGTTGTAGCAAGCAAGATTAAATCAATAACAAATCAAGTGTCAAATAATGTGAAGTTCTCACATGACATAAGGTTGTCAGTTCTCAAGTTCAGCATATGTGGTTCCTCTCAAATGCTGCAGCAACAGTGTCTCAGGTTGTTCACAAATTCCTCTAATTGAATGCATTCTTTGGGCTTGCCATTCAGAAAATATGTTTTTAATTCAGAGTCAGATGTGGTGAAACACCACACTCAGAATTCCTGCTTCTTCTGTGTCTGGAGCTCACAAAAATGAAGACCCAGGCAGACCTCAGTTTGCATGGAAGTACTTGTGAGCAGAGGCAACGTTGGGCCACTCACCAAACCAGAATGTGGGACAACACGGCACTTTTAATGACAGAAGGGTGCTCCCAAAGCCCTTTAGTTTTGACCCCTTTACTGCAGACTTAGCTTCATGGGATCTTCCATGCAACACTGCATGGAATCCAGAGAGATCCCAAACCTCCTGCAGAGCCATCCGGCAGCAAATGCTGCAGCCAACAAAACCCTGGAGGGGAAGGTGAGCAACTACAAGGAGATGAAAGCAGCACAGAGAGGAAGAGCTGAAGGAGATATCTAGATAAACAGTTTGCAGATGAAGCATCATAGAAGAGAGTTGAAGCCACGTGTCTCACTTGCTTTCTGTTTAATGCCCGGATCTGGCTGTATACTGCAAACCATTTCCTTTGTGCAGCTTGTTATTCAGCTATTAATAATCTGAAACTCAAATTCCTCTTCTATTATTGCCTAATATTACTATTATTGATTTATACGACACTGCCAGACAGAGAATTTAACAGACAGAGCTGATTTCAATAGAAGCTTTTATCAGAATGACAGTATATAATTATAAAATAAAACAGAAGTTTTAATTTTAAAATATTAAACAAATGGAAAATGAAGTATTCATATTCACGGAAATAAAGAAGACTGCAGTTATTGCACCAAACCTTTAAAAATCATTACACTTTAAAGTTGGAAATGGCGAATCCCTGGCAGCAAAATGTGTGAAGACAGAATGTTTATTTATTAGTGTTATTTTTAAAAGGATGTTCCAAGTCAAACTCGACAGCTTGTTTACAGTGGGGTCCTGCCCAAGGGTGGCTTAAAAGATATTAAACAGGCACACACCAAGAATATCATGTTACTGTACAAGATACAAGTTTGCCTATGGCTTGATTTTACTGTGACTGCTTTAATGATTTCTTATTTATTTTTCAAGAAGTGCTAATCTGCTTTACCTCGCACTCCCTCTTAAAAAGAAATGCAAGGCAAAACCTTTCAGGTATACAAATACATTTAAAATATGCACACATATTTCTAGCTGAATCAACTAGTGAGGTGATGCACAGAATACATGTCAAGTGTCTGCTGATGTTTGCATCTGATGCTGAATTTATTAATAGAATATTAGCTTTTTCATATTTGTAATCATTTTAATGAAAGCCAAAAAGCTTTCCAGATTTCTCAATTTTCAAAATGAGTCTTGAAAAGTTGGTGATTTCATTACAGAATAGTGGTTGGTAGTCCCTCCTACCATAAAGTTTGGGAAAGGGGACAGCTTTGAGAAGGGATGAGTTCCTGCAGGCAGTGCTCTTGGTAACATCTTTTAGGGGAGAGTTATCTCAGAAATATGGCAGCTGTTTTTGATGCTAGGAACATCAAGTTGGAAACTGAGAGTAGGCTGAAGAGAAACTACAATGATAAATCTGATTTGATATTTAATTTATAAAAACTTGTCTTCAAGGAATATTTAAGTCATTGCACAAATAGTTTCCCTATTTTAGATACATAAGAGTTTTCTTAAGAGTCCTAAACCTAATTCTCAATAGGAAAAAGAAAAAAATACTTCACAGAAGACAACCCCCTGACTCCAATCTAAAGTGGCCTCAACTTCAAGTAACGCTAAAGCTGCAAGTTCTTAGCCATGTTTAGCTGAGCAGCATTGGGCTGAGCAGAGTTTACTTGAGGTTGATTATTGAAGCCTTAGGTGGAATGAAGTGAATACTTCATTCCAACACCAAGCCACACCTGCTTGCTGAACCTTCAGACAGGACAGAGGCAAAATACCTCCTTAAAATATCAAGTTAAATATTAGTACTTTCAAATTTTTTGAGGTGTGGTTATGCGAAACCAAAATTCAATTAATGTAGATGATGTTACATGTGACATATGCCAGGTAATTTTTGTGTGTCCATATGGTGCACAAAGCTACAGCATTCAAAATGGGTGTCTACAGAGGAGAAAAAGTGGAAAGAAAATCATATATTTGAACTTCCAAACTACCACACCAGAATTTCCTCTTTTACTGCTGCACATCTGGAAATAATTGATGGGATGAGCAACATAAAATCCTATAGGACTTGAAAATAAAATACATATATGAAGCTACAGATAGTGCAAATTATATTTAAAGACATACAACGAATGCTGTGTACATAAGGAGTAAGTGGAAAGTTTTCAGACAAAACTTAGCCTTAAATTACTTTTTAATCAGCATAGCTGACATAAATGGGAATACACAGGTAAAAACTGAGGCATAATCCAGCCCCTTGTAGCTATGTTTGGGTTTTTCATTTGAAGCAGGATCTAATTTGCAATATTAAAATAGCATTATCAGTCACTTAGGTAACATAGCAATCAATTTACCACTGCTCCCACCCCAATAATAATGTTTATCAAAGAATTACACAATCCAAGCTTAAAAAATGAGTTTTGCATTTAGATCAATTTGTCAAGACAGTAATTTCTACTTTGACAATAATAAAGAGGTTTCCTGAATTACTGTTAATGTTGGCATTTAGATGGAGCAATCTTTTACAGTGCTCTGGAAGTTTACACTGAAAACATGGCCTGACATGCCTCCATTTCAATGGTATGCTGGCACTAGTTCTCATGTTTTCCCTGCTTTTTTGGTGCCTGCCTCCAGTTTGCTAGTACAGGGAATTGATCTAGCTCAAAAATAACCTAATTTTTTTTTACCCTGTAACTTGGCTTAGGTCCCGGATCTGGGGTTCACTGCATGGCTTCACAAATACTTCTACCAACACAACTAAGGAGCTACAAGGACTGTGTAGGCCTGAACTGCAGCCAAAACCAATTACATGTCAATTACATGTCAAACTAGGGTCTACATTTGAGCAGACAATTTTAATGTACAAGATGAAAGGTCTGTAAATGTCATGATTACCAACTAGCTGATAATATTGATTTATGGTGGCTGCTGGAGAAGAGTGTAACGGGTTAATTCAAGTGCTTCATTAAAAGGGGTTGGGTACGACAGCTTCGTATGGGTCCTCCTGAGAAAACAGATGTCTCTGAGTTTTAAGTTTTATAACTGAAAATATTTCATATATGTGAACTTCTAAAGTCTGTGTGAGTTCTAATAGAGACCATGCCAGAAGCACCCCAGGAACGATGACTTGAACAAAGACTTTGAGGATGAACCAAACATCCATACTTCAGACAATATTAGGAAGCTGATGTTGAACAGTTCAGGGTTGGAGAACACGTTGACATCTTTCCCAAAGCTTTTTGTCTTTTTTTTCCCACTCATCACAGTTCCTAACTGCTCTCCCTAGTAACTGGTGGGCAAGAAGCCAGGAAAGAAAAAAATAACCTTTTACTAAACTAACAAAATCAAAACCAACCAACCAACCAAACCCCCAACACCAAAAAGCCCACCCAACTGCAAGCTTATGCCTTACTACCAGGTACCAAAGAAGCCACACAAAAAGTTCATTAATATCACTACCTATTTTCTTTTTGTCATTCACTTACTTCTCTGACAAAAAAAATTGGGAAAGAAAGAGCATAAAGCAAATTACTAGTTCCTTGTCACTCTGCTTTTCAGCCTTCAAGATTGGAGTCAGAACTTTCTCACACACTTTCACGTAAACAAGGTAATGTTTTTCAGAATTCCTTATCTTGTTTACGTTCCTTTCTGTAGGAAGGACAATGGATGGACACTTTCTAAGACCAGTGGAATTGAAGAGGTTGAACTTCAATCTTTCAATGTGGTCTCTTTTATAGAAATCTATATAAGCTGAAAGAAAAATTAAACTTCCTCTTTTCCCACTCCGATTCTGTGGTGGTCATTGTGTCTCCCTCGTGACAGTATTGTGTCCATATTTCCTCATTATTTTTTCTGCTGTGTACCTACTGTTGGGTCTAAAATGCTGTTAGGTCTAAATATGAAGAAGTTTCATAAAGATTAAGTTCAGTGTATAGAAACTGGTTTTCCTTTTCAATTGGTGGTTAAGGACATCAAGAGAGAGAACAAGTAATCTCTGTGAAATTGGCTTTTGGATGTATCTTTCTTTTCATTTGTTCTAGGGAAAGACAAAAGCATAACCCACCCAAGAAAGGTTACACACTAGTTCTACCCATCACCATGTCACCATGTGCTCTGTTGCGGAGCAAATACAGTCAGGTTGGAATTATTGTTGCAGTTAGCACTTAAAAATCAGCTTAGAGGCCCAAAATAATCCTAGGGCCCAAAATAAGGAAAGTAATCATGGGCCCCTTCCCCTTGAAATAGGGAACAGCCTCTTCTCTGCAGAGAGAACAATGTACAGCTGTTCTGTGGAACTTTGTGAGCAAGTCCATGCAGGTGGCTGTGAGCTGAGGGTGTGAAATTGCAGCGCTTGCACAATGCGAGGTGTCAGGAAATTTGCAAATTCACAGCCTCAGCTGCTGTGCCTGGGGCCCGAAGCCCTGGGAAGCCGAGAGGACGGAGCGAGGCGTGTCACCTCTGCAGCAGCAGCAGCAGCAGCAGCAGCGCCTGCTCCGGCAGCACAAGGCAGCGCCGAGCGGGATCCGCTGGGGTCACCGCTGGCGCGCCCCGGCTCCAGGTATTGTTCCCTGCAACTGCTCCGCTGGCTGCGAATGACAGGAATGCATCTGAACGGAGTGTTTTCCTTTTATAAATTCTATCTGTACTGTGCTCTTGAAAGATAGTATTTCCTTAATCTAAAATGATCAGAGGTAGTACATCTCTGTTAGTTTCAAACGTGAGAGCCAAGATTCGTGACACCATAGTTTAATGCTGCTCTTATCAGAAACCTGCAGAGATTAGAAACTGTAAGAAAAACATTGATGGACGTTTTCAGGCTTTCTGGATTAGTTTGGCATTAGCTACCAGTGGCTTGCTTTCTTTGACAACTCCTTTATAATTGGGCACAGATGGATGAAAATACACTACAAACACAGTGAGATTTTCTTTAATCATTAATTTTCACTTAATTTGCCAGATGGCTTTGGTTTCTAGTGTACACTTTATTTGCTGTTGTGTCATTTACAGGGTTTTACTTTTTTTTGGTTAAAGTTTTATGTCTCCTGAAATCTTGATTTTGTTATTGTCTTTCAACTTCTTTATAAAACCTAAAGAAGATGAATTAGCCTATTTGATTATTTTAATTTCTTGTAAGCACTTCAGTTTTCCCTCTCAGAAGGAGAAAACTTTCACACTACCAATAAAGTTTTAATATTTAAAATCTCCCAAGCTCATATATAAAATGTGACTGTAAAAGTAGCCTTTCCTAATGCTTGTGCAGAATCTTTTAAGTGTCAAGTCTCTGACAAGCAAAAGGATTAAAGCAATGCTAAATTTGAACCTGAGAATTTTCCTGCCATGGGGTTCTTTGCATTTATACAACCTTGGGTTTTTTTTAGTGACTGTTCCTTCAATGAGGGAGGCACTGATGAGACACTATCTGAAGGTCATGTTATGCTTTCTGCTGGTGCATTGGATGTAACATTATGCTGAACTGATGAATGAAGGCAGGAAGAGGAATGGAGAAAGTGTTAAACGGATATGAAATGGAATATTCAGAAAACAGCCACAGGCAATCAGAACAGGGCAGGGATGAGTGAACAAAAGAACAAGGTTATCTACTCTCATATGTTAAAAATTCTCAGGGGGCTCTGTGTCAACCTTTAAAAAAACAAACCAGAACAATGCAGCAACAGAAACAAGAAAGGAAGAAAGGGAAAAAAAGAAATCCCCATTTCTTTCCTGTCTGGAAATGTTACTTTATCTTCTGTTGCAGCAACGGATGCCTTTACAAGAACAAAAGGGAAAGAACAGGAGGTATAATTAGACTTTCCAACACTTAAACAGTTACAAAACTATTTTTTCCCCCTGGAGAAAGATGATTCAAGTTTCTTAATACATGGTATTTAACTTAAATAATACAGGGAGCAATGCAACTACAGCAAAGGCTGAGAGCCAAGATTCTTTTTACATAAAACTGGTAGGCAAAGTTATTTTGTAGAGCAGTTTCCCTGCTTAGGGATACAGGCAGCTCTCAAAGTGAAGAAGTAATCTTAACAATATCAAAACATTGAGTGTGCATTTCCATTGAGATTCCCAAGACTTCTATTGAAAATTCCCCCTTGACGTGCACTCATCTTTATAATAAGAAAACAAACTCTACTTTGATGGGTTAGAATTACAGCTATGAATCCAAGTTTCTACTGATTTTCACACAATTCCTATTTTTTCCTGTTTCTTTTTGACAAAAAATAAAATCACACCAACAAAATATTCCTAATATAATTACTATTAAAATTCCAGTAAAATGCTTCAGATCTTCAAATTAGTGCTTCTGTAAAATTTAAATAATACATCGGAAGTTTCTAAATGCTATAAAGAAAAAAAAAAGAAAAAAGAAAAACATTTGTATGTAGAATCCAAACGGTACAGGCAGCTATATCAGTTGCACTCCTCAAACTGTGTACTGCAGAAAACACACACTGGATCCTGTTGAAATCAATGGAAGCTCCATATGCAGAACTGAGAAGGGGCTTTGGAATCACACTGCAGCTGATGCAAATGATTACGTCATTTTAATCCCATCTGATACATTCGTGACAGATATGGATTTCAAGGCAGGTATAACTCAAGAATAATGAGCACTAGGTGTGACACTTCAAAGAAGGGGATTAATACATATAAGAAATGCACAACTGAAATTAAGTAATTTGGCCTTTCTTTTTAATGAAGAGAGAAAATTTAAGGCTCAGCAAAGTAAACACATTTTTTATTTGACTAATATTAGCTTTAACTGGAATGTGTTGCTAGCCATGGCATTTAAGAAAAGGGAAAAAACAGAGTTAGTGAGGCTTAAAAACAGCAAGGGAGTAGAATATGTTCCAGTAAGAAAGCATATGAATCACAGAGAACTGCTTTCTGTTATAGCAACAAGATCAATTAGATCTGCAACAGCTGAAAACCATTAACTGCTGTTGGCTGCTGTTAGCATAATGGGTTTTTTTCTGCTCCTTATTCTGGTGTCAGTTTATCACTTTACTACCCAAACAGTTCTGCCTGAAGCCCTGATAATCTTAAATATAGAATTCTTAGGAACAAAAGAAAATCTCCCAGCATACAAATTGAAGTATTAAATATTACTAACCTTTTTATAGATTAAACACAGCTTCAGCTGCCAAAATTGTTCAGTACAGTGTCAGAGATGTCTTTGTTTTATGTTTTCATTATTTTATTTTGTGGGAGGCAGAGACAGTCGCCCAATGTTAGTCAAGGTAATTAATTTCTAGCCAGCCATATAAGGGGGAGAAAATTGGGGCAAGAAAAGCTTCTATAGAGCAGCCAGCAACAGCACCTATTATTTCTTCTCCTACCTTATGGAAAAGAAGCAAAATTAAGTTAGTCAGACCTGTTCTTTTCACTGTCTCAGGGTTCCTGTGCTGCCACATAGTATGTCCTTGCTGTCCACCAAGTTCTGTACCACCTGGGCTTGGTCCTTTCCACTTTCAAATTAGCAACATATCGCCTTCTCTAAAACCATGCCATCTTTCTACATAGTTTATCTATGGCACAATGTTCCTGATTTTGAGAAGAAAAAATGGTATGTCTTTTACTATATTTTCATTTAAATATTCATAGCATAACACTCAAAGTGACAGGTGGTCTTCTAGATGAGGTTTGTTTTCTTCTGCTCATTAATGGCTCAACCTCAGGCAGCATTATTTCTGTAACTTGTCAACTCGGTTTTCTCAGCTCAGTGCTATTCCCTTTCCTCATCATCTTCGTGGCTGCTTTTACAGGCTTTCAAATTGTTGAGTGGGAAATATCAGGAACATCACTGCTTACACCCTGGGCTAAATTAATGCCTCTTGTATGAGGAGCCATGTAAGCACGTGTTAGATTTTTCTTTTTTTTAGTGGGTGGTAGGGGAAATGAAATGCCAACACTGATTTATGTTCTCAGAGTTCAACTGAGAGATAAGCCTGTCTGCTTCAAACAATGAGGTGTGGTTAAGAGATCCATAGGATAGTAGTAAACCAAAGGAAAACATTTGCACAGGACATTCAGACACTAGGTTGATCTAGCCAGGGTCTGCAAAGTAAAACAGACCCCAGCTTTGACGAGGAGTTTAATGCTTGTGTCTGTTGGGACTTCACAGTTCAGATAACTTTTGCAGTTTTTAGATTGCCTGCAGTTTTAGACTAAGTCACCAGCAGTTTGCACAGACCACTGGTGGTCAACACTAGTGTGCTTGCATGACTGCCTGCAAAAGGATCATGTTTAACACCTCTCCCTCTGTCCTGGGCATGGTTATATCATGACTCCCACTGACAAGAGGACAATAAAATTCTGTTTTATCATTTTAATCAAAATTCTCTTCTTCCTATCCTTGTGCTTTGGACGGAAGCCAGGAGGGGACCAAGAAGTACAAACATCTGAGATGTGCTTTCAAACCCTTAATACATATGTATTTAAAGCAATATCCCACAGTCTCTCCTCCACTGCATTACTTGGCTGCCTGGCATCATCAGAGTATCTGAGCACCTGTAACTCAACAGAAATTGCACTAAATTATAGGAAATAATGTTGCCAAGAGCGACCTATAAGCACAAAGAGGAAATTGGTGATGAAAGGCTCCATCTTACCTTTTGTGCATGACTAATGACATGTAAATAATAATAAAAAAAGAAAATTTGCAATATTTCATAATAATTTATATAGCAATTAACCCATATCTCTTTAGTTGTCCTGACTTACATTCAAACTTACAATGTTATAGCTTTACAGTTCAAAGCCATTTAGTATTTGCCTGTGTCTTAGAAAGGAAAACACTTAAAGAAGGTCCCTGTGCAGCTGAGGAAATGGGGTGAAGGGTAGACAAGGTGTAGATGGAGAATAATGCAATTACATTAACAGATCAGTTAAACAGTAAATCCTGTTTTCATCTCAGATGTACAATTGTGTTAATTGTGAAGTGTACATTTACAATAGTCAGCCTGGAGTGTAAGCAATGTTATGTTTTGTTTTTCTGGATGAGATAGATTTTTTTATAAAAACAGGAAAGTGCTTCAAAAATTTTAACATTTATCTCTTAGAACTTGGTGCACAAGCCAGCCGTGTAAAGAAGGATCTGTTCTTTCTCTTTTCTTCCTTTCTTTTACCAGGATCAGAATAAAAGAATGAATAAGGCTGTGAAGATGGTGAAGAACCTCAAGGGGAAGCCATATGAGGAGCAGCTGGAGTCACTTGGTCTGTTCAGCCTGGAGGAGACCTCACTGCAGTTACACCTTCCTGGTGAGGCAAGGAGGATGGGCAGGCACTGAACTCTTCTCTCTTGTGACCAGTGACAGGACCTGAGGGGATGGTCTGAAGTTGTGTCTGGGGAGGTTTAGGTTGGATGTTAGGAAATGATTCTTCACCCAGAGGGCGGTTGGGCACTGGAACAGCTCCCCAGGGCAGTGGTCACAGCACCAAGCCTGACAGAATTCCAGAAGCACATGGACAACATTCTCAGGCACATGGTGTGACTCTTGGTGCTGTCTGGTGCAGGGCCAGGAGTTAGGTTTTCAGTGATCCTTGTGGGTCCCTTCCAAGGATAGTCTCTAATTCCATAAAGAATTTCATTTGGTAAAAGCCATTTTAACATTTACAATGGTTTAGCAAAATACTTCTCAAGTCAAGTATTTTGAAAGCATCTTGTTTGTGAAGCAGAGTGCAAGTAAGAAATACAGCAGGTGCCAACAAAAAACCATTTTCTCAGGAGAGAGTGTTTGAATTCAAGTGCTGACCTTAATCTCCCTGGCAGCTCATGGAATAATGCTGCCCATGTTAGAGAGTGGTGATGACTGTTGATAGCTCTCAGTACAAGGAAAGAGACATTAGAATGCTATTATGGACTTTTTACCCCCCTTCCAGCCTCAAAGAAGATCCTCTGACTGACTAATCTGGTAAACTATATAAGTTGATCAGATATTCTAGTATGATCACTAGATTAGGGTAAAACCAAGACTGCTTTGGAACTTGCAGAGTTGGAATCCTTCTATGTATAGCCTTTCGAGGACTGAAACAAACTGTGCTGCCAAGATAACGAAGTGTAGCCTGAATAATAAGAAAGTATTTTGGACATGAATTTAATTTCAAGTTCATAATTAAGTTTTAATGAAAGTTACACTTTGGGGAGAAATCCAGGCTTTGGGCCACTACAATGCTGCCCTACCTCTATGCGAAGTTTTATATCACTGTATTCTTAGCTTACAGTATTGATACAGGGTCTGATTATAACCAGTACTGTATATAAAAGAAAGAAATCACTTAAGGTCTTTGCTAACTGCTGGTGTAACCAGCAATTTCTGTTAGAAATTTGTATGTGATGCCATTAAGGGAATATTATCTTCTGTTTGACACTTTAAAAAAAAGTCTTTTATCTTACCCCAAAAGCAGACAGTTTTACTCTGAATGACATGTGAAATCTTAAGGCAGTAGAATCTACTGTGCAAAACATAATAAAGAGAATTTTTTTAAATGAAGGAAGGGAGAATTGGTTCATTTGATTAAAGGGAGCACTCGGGGACATGGTATTTGAATTTATCACTCTTTAGCAGTGGTAATTTTGCCATCCTCTCTTAAAGAGCAGAGCAAAGGATCTACACAACAAGTAACATTTCTCTCCTTGTATCCAAAAGATTGTAATGCTAAAGTAAAAAGAGGCAAGCTTATTGAGGAAGGGAGAAATTATAACTTAACAAGGAGGCAGCCCACGGCTGTCACTCAGGAACCAGACTGGAAAATGTTCTGGTGTATTATCATTTTCTAAAAGGTTTATTTTAGTAAAACTGAGAATAATCTCAATGTCTAAAACACCAGATACCAACAGCAGGAATAAACGATTAAACAACAGTTAAAGTATGGGACCTAAATAAATACCATTTTCAGAAGTAAATTCACCTTGTTACATTCATCTACTGCTATTTTTGAAATCTATGCCTCAAATTTAAATGTAAATGGATTAAGCACAATGCTGAAGCCCTTCTAAGCATTTATAGGAAAGCAATACTAATCTTGGCTTTTAGCATGTTTATAGGATTTGAAAAGTCACCTGCAATCATAAAAGATTTTCTAAGCTGTACTCTGAGACAGTTGTGTGAAATACCTTCACTCATAACAATGAAACTTTTATTTCAAAACTTGGTGGTATTATTTAGTTTTAGCATCCATCTACTTCATGAGGTACCTTGTGTTAAAAAGCCCCTGCGGACTCCACAAAATATCACCTGCCATTTCCCTCCTTCTGTAAAAGAAATACTATGCAAGAGTGCCCTTATGAATTCTCTCCTTTACCTGTTAGGCAGGAGGATTTCTTGAAGATAAGGATCAGGGGGTGTGAAGGGGGCCTGTTGTGAATACTGTCTTTTCTGTGAGTGGAAGCTTTTTTGAAGAGAATGGTTTTGCAAACATTTTCTCTAACCTCATGAAATCAGTCAGGGATGGGGTTTTTTGCATGGAGAGTGTGCCGGTGGATAATCTTCATCCCCACTTCTCACTTGCTTTTTCTTGGATATTGTCTGAGTAAAAATGAATAATTTCACAGTTGAACACTTTATTAAAGCTGCCGTCAGAAATAAAGTATATGTATAATTGCAAGGCTACAGGTTTAAAGACAGAAAGCTGTAAGGAGAGAAAGGAAAGTGCTTGCTTGCCCTGGAATTTACACCAGTATCTTGAATGGGATACAGCACCTCATCAGCAAAGGAGCTGTTTCCACATAGTCTTAACCGCTTCCCAACCAAGAGGTTTTGCCATTGGAGCCATGCCTGGTGGTGGCACTGTATTTTCCACCTTAGGACTTGGACTATGACAGTGGCAGAACTTGAAAGCATAAATAAGGCTGAGTCCCATGAACAAGATCAAAGTAATGTCTTCTTTTTTCTCTCTTTTTTTTTTTTTTTTAAATAAATGGCTCAAAGGCTTTGTTCTAATAGTAATAGTCATCAGAAAAGCAGAATAGCCTGATGATTACTGTTTTTTAACAGATGACTCATCCTTTGACGAATCTGGAGAGAAAAGAGCACTGGGTTTCTTGTCTTTCCTAGAGTAGCTTCAGGCCTTTGTGAGTCAAGCCTCATGCACTGAGAAAGACAATCTACAATGTTTACCACTGTGTTAGTAATGAGCGTACTGTGCATCAACTAGCACGCATTCCTTCTTGAGGCATGTATTTAAATCATATTACTTCAGCAAACACTAGATAATTAGCAGCTCTTAATTGTAGTTTAATTTCTTACCTTTTCCTGAAACTTTTAAAATGCTATCAGAAATAAATGTGGTTTCAGTGCTTCAGAATTGTTTCATATTGCATCAATCCACCAAATAGATCTGTCAGAAACCCAGGTAAAATGTTTTATGGTTTCCTCACTGGGCTACAAAAGGGTTAAATAGCCAAGCCAAAAGCCTTTAATGAAAATGCTACAATGACTTCACAACAGTTTCACACTAAGGGTAGATATTTATAGATTTTCTGTGCACTAAGAGCACAACAGAAAGTTGGTCCAGGTAACAAGTTTGGTGTAAGATGACAATTTAATGGGCACACAACACAGAGTACAACTGCACCACCACTCTCTTGACAAAGTCTACACAGGCTCAGATGTAGTTATTAAGTAGATGGGAAGCCAGCTTTTTACAGTGAGGAGCTGCTGGTTCTAATGAGGCTCTGACATATGGAAGCCACTTTTGTGATCCATAATACAAATGCTCCTTTTAACAAGTGTGCTACACGCATGAGCACAGCAAAACAAGCATGAGACAAAAAGTGAGGAAATGAGGGGAAAAAAAAGCTTTCTTGGTCATTTTAAGTTCCTACTATTGCACTTGATTTTTCAGCCCCAGTACCTTCAAGATTCCCAAATCCTTTTTTCTATATTATGCTTTACACCAATCTACTAAATCATTGAAATTTAATTATATTGAGTGCATATTTCAGTTGCAGTGGAATTTTTCCACATATTTGCATGTAGTAGTGACCATTAAAATCTGCTATATTCTTGTAGAATTTTTCTTGTAGAATATTTCAGTTGCTATTTTGCTTGCTTGCCAAGTCTTTAAAGATTACAAATTAAAAAAATAGAAGCCACAACCATAAATCTGCGAGGATCTTACTGTTATCTAGGCTTTAAAAACCAGACAGGGAAGTATTTGAAAATGTTTTTTTGCATGAAATATTATTGGAAGAAAATCTCTACGGCTTCCACTGTTCTTGCATCACTGCGTATGAAAGATTTCAGGAAATTTATCTCTACAACGACTCTGCAAGATAGGAAATATTGCTCCTATTTTACACACAGGCAATTAAAAACCACCAAGACTATGTAACAGGCCATTTTATAAAAAATGTGGAACTGAACTTTTGTCTTCCAAATCCCATACTAGCACTCATATCACACAAAGCTAATTGCTTCCTTGACTAGAGATAAATAGCAGGCAACCTACCCAAAGGTGTATATTAGTGTTTAACTGTAGAAATCACATTTCACACAGATTTAACTATCCTGCAACTATGTTTCCCCATCAACTTAACTCACTCCTGGTAAGTACCCAAACCTATAAAAAAAACCAACCAAAACTAATGTCAACTATGAATCAAAGGCAGAAACTGATCACATACTAACTCAGAAGGAGGATGTTAGCATTTCCATACAATAACTTGAAACAAAGATGTTAGCCTTTCTAGATGATTGAATTGGGAGTTCAAGTTCAGAAGATGTCCTTTGCCTGTTCCCTCAAAAATTATGTAAGTATGTAAATATTACACTTGCTCACATCCAGTTTATCAATGTTGTTCTGTAAGAATAACCCTTGTTGGTCATTATGACTCCCCCAATCAGTTGTTTGAATCACATACAGTGCAAGTAATTTTATTCTTATCAGTTTACTGATTAACATGTCATGCAGTACAAAGAACTGACTCCTACAGGGACCCAATAGAAAATGTGCCTGGTTTACAGGTGTATTGACATCCCTTTGTTTGCCAATTTCTAATTCACTTAGAAAGCCAGATTGTTCTTGTATCATTATTTTTATATAAAAATTCAGACAGTGCTATGTGAAGCCTTACAGAATTATGTATATCTCATAGTAACAGTATTAGCTTTCATCAGCCAAATTTTTAATCTAATAAAGACGGATGAACAGATAAACAACTATTGATATGCTTTACACCTCTCTCCTTTATTTCTGTATCAATGGAGACCTGCACTACATTACTTCACCTACAAATGATGTCAGGCTATAATCCCATCCATAATTTTTGTTAACTTTGCTTACAGACATGAGTAAGACGTTGAATTCCAATTAAATTAAAAAGAGGGGGAAAAAAGCTTAAGAACTTAGGTTAGCCTTTAATTCTGACCCAGTTTCCATGTTTCCCCAGGAATTTATGACATGTCTCACACAAGGAGAACAAGGCAAGGTTTTAGTTGTTACCAGAGTAATTTCTGATGCTGTATTTGCCAAAATGGTGCAGGGGATTGTCTGAAGAGGGAGGAAAGCAAGAAGAAAGGAGAGGAGTACAGGGGGAAGAGGGAGGACAACAACTTATTTTAAATCCTCTCTTCCCATGGAAGCAGAAACACTTCTAAGGTCAGACTTCATGAGTTTCGGCCGTAGGCTGACTGGTCTCGTCATCTGTGACCTTGCAGAGCACTCCCATGGCATTACATTAAAAATGGAGCAACTTCAAATGACTGAAACTCGTAGGTGCATTTATTCATTTAAAGTGAATACAAAGTCTTTTTTACAACCTTGTTCATCTCAGACCTGAATCTTATTTCCTTGCCTTTTTGAATGTGGTTTCTAAATCAAGATTCCTGTAGGAAGCAACCCAAGGCAAGGTTTGTATTTGCAATGTATTTTAATTCTCTACATTCTGATATGTACAATTCCCAGTTATGTTTTGGTTGCACCCAGGCCATGGAAGAGAAGACCTAGCGGCACATTGTAGAACAACTCTGTAGAATAATAAGGTAACACCTTGAAGAAACTTAAGACTGCCTTCAAATTTGCCACGTATGCTAAACACACAATAGCTACAAATTCCTCTACACAGGAGAAATAATCAGGCCTAGTTGTGTTAAACAGAAGATAAAGAAAATACTACCAAGGATAAGATTATAAGGAATGTGAGCAGATTGTCGTCTTTCATTCAGAGTCTTATCACAGAAAAGAGGATATACTAGATGTAAAGTTGTATTTGGCTAGACTTAGACTGGCTGAATGAATATAAGCCACCATTTCAGTTTATTTAATTTAAAAAGCAGGTCAAAGTGCTGCTTTCAGCTACCTATTAATATTGAAAGGATCTTCTGGTTATTACAGTTATACCTGAAATGTCTTCAAAGCAGTACAACTATACTAAATCGTATGCCTCACTGAACAAAAAGAATGATGACTAAACAATTTTTTAAAGACTTTAGAGTGCAAAAAAACCATTAATAGCACTAGACTGAAAAATAACCAACTTATCCTTCCATGATATTTTCACCCAAATGTATCTGAAAAAACTACTTCAGACTATTTGGAAAGAAATACTTCCTTTAGAAATAAATTCTCCCAGAACTTCTCTCTTCCCTTCTACCCTGGTTGTGAACATATTTTTACTCCATATAGCAAGTCCTAATAAAATTATTAACCTAAGAGTAAAAAAATCTGGAAACACAATTTAAATTATATTCTAACAAAAATAATGACAGCATTAAATTTAACCTTACACAATTTAAAAGACTTTTTTTAAAAAATTTGACGGATCAGAGATCAAAATGGGGAACAACAAAACTCAAATTCTAGCAAAACTATGTTTCCCGTATTACACCATCTATTCTGTAATAGCGTGAGCTCCTGCTACTCTATTTCACTACGTTTTTCTACCATTCATTCATACTTTATTTACAGCAATGTTAAAATGGGTATAAAAAGCAAGAAAAGAGGTTCCAGAAACAGATGTTGATAAACACTGTTGCAAATGGTGTAAGACAGACTCTTTGCATTACATGTTGGTATAAGGCTCTGGTTTTGAAAATTTGTACACACTGTGAAAATTGAAGAGGACTAAGTAGAGTGAGCAAAGTTAAGCAGGTGCCTAAGTTTTTGTAGGATTATAACCTTATTACTATATCAGGTGGGGTTTGCTTATTTCTAAGGACTAGAGGGTTACTACAAGCTCAGTTTTGGCTTTCTCCACCACACCAAAATATGAATTTGGGTTGTTGTGGGGTTTTTTTGGGTTTTATTTTTTTTTTGAGAGAGCGAGAGAGAGAGAAAAGTGAGTATTATTTCAGCTAATTATTATTAGCTAATCAAAACGGAAATTCCCAGGCTATTAGCCATTTACATTATAAGCGGATTGCTTTGTGGAGAGAAAAACTGACAATCATTCAAAATTCTTATAATAATACTGTAAACATCTGTTTGATAACAGCAATAGTCTCATTTGTTCAATTTATAAATAATCAATAGCAATAATTTAATATTTGCAGTAAGGAATTCTATTAAGAAAGCACCGTGTTGTGCAGGATGACAAAGGCTATCTGTTCACAGATTAATGCTTTGCTTCAGGATTAAACATCAAGAGTTGTCCTCCAAACAAGGACAGATTTGATGGGGAGGCTGAGGGGAGTACAATGCAGCCCACGTGCTCTAGGCAATCCCCCCATCTGTATTATAGATGCATCTAGCCCTGTCCAACCCCAAACACTCTCTGTCTGAAAAAAAATTTAAAACACTGATCTAAGTGACTTCAAACTTATTTGCCTATTACAGGTGAAACAAAAATTCACAATCATTAAAGTATGTCACTCTCAGACAACAGAACGGGTATCAAACGTCTTGCTGGACAAGAACAGAATAAAATCCATTTAATTCAGTAACTACAGAATTCTGAAAAACTTAGGGCTTCAAAATATATATTCACATTTTCATCGGACTGAAAGGACTTGATTTGACTTGGTTTTGAGTGATATGGTTTTGGTAGTGGGGGGCTTTAGGGAGAATTCTGTGAAAAGCTTCCCTGTATCTGATAGTGCCAGTGCCAGCTGGCTCCAGGACAGACCTGCTGCTGGCAAGGCTGAGCCCATCACAGTGGTGGCAGTGCCTCTTAAGAAGGGCTCCATGCTGAACCCTGTGAAGAGTCCTGCCACTCAGGAGGAAGGAGTGGCACAGACAGTGTGTGATGAAATGAATGCAGCCCCCATTCCCTGTCCCCCCGTACCACTGTGCGAAGGAGGCAGAGACAATCAGGAGTGAAGCCGAGCTCAGGAAGAACAGTGGGTTGGGTGGAAGGTGTTTTTAATACGTGGTTTAGTTTCACATTGCCCTACTCTTATCTGATTGGTAATAAATTCAATTAATTTTCCCAAGCTGAGTCTGTTTTGCCTGTGATGGTAATCGGTGAGTGATCTCTCCCTGTTCTTAATTATATTTTCTTTTCCTTGTCCAATTGAGGACCAAAGTGATAGAGCAGCTTGGTGGGGATCTGGCATCCAGCCAGGTTCAATCCACCACCGTGTTTATAGATTGCTGCTTATAGTGATAATTTTCAATGTATCATCACAGCATCCAACAAACACAAAGAAAAACTTCATATATCTGCACTGACAAAACACTTAAATACATTATCTGAAGTAAGTTATTACTTAAGCATTAAACTAATGAGACAGTCAAAATACTGGAAAATTATAATCTCATCACAAATCAGATCACAATGTATCTCAGCTAATTAGCAGAAGAAAAGCAGTAATAAATTACTTGTGTTTCTTTTTGGCCACTAAATCGGCTTTCAACATATTTTAAACAGTACTAAATATGAAACCACTGCTTCTTGCTAACAAAGAGTTGTTAAAATACCAAATTTCTACTGGTTTTAAGTGTTTATTTTTGGAAAGCCCTATAGAAAATAACAAAGCTTGTTCTGAAGGGGAAGCAACGGATGTTTTCAGAACATACGGCACTAGCAGCATTTATCTAACATACCTAAAAATATGTGCTGATATATAATGGCTGAAGACATAAAGACACTACAGATAACGCTTCCCAAGCACTTCAAGCCCAAACTCAAGGGCAGGTCCCCAAGGCATCATGAATATTCACTGAAAGTTCAGGTCTAGGACAAGGCTGGTAGCTTGGCTATTCCCAGAGGAGGGACTGTGTTTCTCATACCTCCCCAAACTGAGGGTTCTTAAATCAAATTATGACTAAACTTCTGCTCAGTCCAACATCTGGTAATAATCCAGGGAGCTCACTTTCACCAGCTGTCCTGTGTAAGTATTAGTCTCATTCCATGGCTGTAGATCAGTGTGATGACCTGATTACCTCCTTGTTATTCCGTAATACAAATTTCCAGCCTTCCATTCTCATTTACGACCTTTTACATGATGGGGCAGAAAATGAGACAGTAGTCTCTCAGGAGTTAAACAAGCAGAGCAGGACTGCTGCTTTCTGTGACATTCACCCACTGAAGAACTGCACTGCTACGGATGAAAGCACTAAGCAGCATCTTTTGGCGAATTCAGGGAAGGTGAATGAGTAACAGTTAATGTTAATCCCGATCCCGGAACAAAAGTATCTGTGAATTTTATTCACTCTACAGGGTAAATAAGCAGATCAGTGACACCTACTTCTTACACAGACAAAATATCGTTTGTTTGAGAACCAGAATGTTCAGAGGAAGAACATTAGTGTCTCAAAAAAAGAAGTGAAAGTGGTTGTGGTAGAGAAAGAGCAAGAGAAAAATGTTATCATGCTACATCACTGTCACTTCTTTTACTGTTTAGCTTCATGTTGTTTTTCATGGGACCAGCTGCCTCACTGAGCTGCACTCAGGAGAGGAAAGTCCCTAACCTGTGAATATCCCTGTGTTAGGACAAACTGAGACTGGTGAGTGAAGAACTACGATGATGACTATTACTTTTAAGCAAAGGGAATGGAAGCATTTTACAAGTTGAGTCAGAGCACTGACACACTTTCCAATGCAGGCATGCTCCCTCCCCCACCACTTTTTTCACAGACTCATTCACAAAACAACCATAAATAAGTCAAAAACAAACACAGAAAACTGCTCAGTTATCAATTCGGAGTTGCAACTGCTTCCTGAAATTCATTAAAATAGCCAGACTTGCCACCCTCGTCCTTGTTAGTTTGGATCTCTCTCCCCTGTACCACAGTATTCCCTTTATTTGCTTTCTTTTCAGTCACTTGTAGGCCAAGCATCCCCAAATGTCTGCAGAGTGGGTTTATTTTCCTTTTCTTCTTGGAACAGAGCTGATACACCCCAGAAGACTTTATTTGCATCTGTAAACCACAAAGACTCTTCAAAGGATCAGCAGTGGATGGGGAATGAATGGTGGTTGGGGGCCTCTGAAGAGGTGAGCAGTGCTGAAAGCAGAGAAGCCATTGGAACAGATGATTCAACAGCATAGGAGAAAATACTTATTTTAGGCTTTAAGCTGTGCTGGAAAGGGTATGGTTGCCCCCTGCAAAGGAGTTCCCTGGGGAACAGCTCATTGTACTAGCAGTGGGAAACATGAAGGCAAGGGAAGTATGAGCTCAAATGCAGAGACAATGAGCACAAGGCTCCTTCCAGAGTGACTCATCCAGCCTCTGGGACAGAGGAAACCAATCACTCCATAAATCAGCATCTTTTGCTAACTAACCAAGTAGTGGCACTTGGCATTGGGGAAAACAGCTGTTGACTCCTTCCAACAGCTCATGGGATAGTGCTGGGAAATGGGAGTTAAATAGAGTTTCTGGAGAGATGACATTCGTTGACAAGCAGATAAGGAATTAGTACAATAAGATACTTAAAGGAATTAATTTGACTTTACGTTAAGTGATAGGGAACGGCATCAGAGTACTCCAATAACACTAAAGTTCAGCTAGAGCAAAGGAAATTTTTTCAAACTTGTGGGCCACTCATGATTTTTCTTGTAAGTGAATTTTTACATAATTTATGTGCCAGTAGTGCAGTTTTCTCATAAGAAAGCCCTATCTAATATTTAATAGAAAGGAGAGAGCAGTTTGGAATAAACATGTTGGTTTGGGGTTTTTTCCCCCCACAAAGTTATTAGATTTTAGGTATAAAATTACATGCAAACTAATTGGGGAAAAGTTCCCAGTATATATTTCTCTGCTTTATTAGTTATATTTAGTGTATTAGCCCAAAAGAGTCTGCAGGGAGGAATCCCTTTCCTGATGAGCACTGGTGTCCCATCCTGCCTTGAAAAACTAAAGAGTTTTTATTCTTATGGAAGGCAAGTAACACACCAGAACATGGAACTAAGTGATCCACCAAATATTACATTAGTTTCACTATTAATTAATCAGAGCCAATGGTTTGAGAGCAAGATATTTTACTGGAACTTGCTACTTTCAGTTTGTCTTACAGTCTACTGTTTAGGAGTGTATCTTCTGAGCAGTGTCTTTCATCCCCTTCCAGCTCCAGAAGGATTTTGGGGGGAAAAAAAAAGAGGTAAATAGTAATTTTTATTCTATTCTGGTTGGTTTTACTATTAGCTTCTCAAAAATATCAAGGATACAACGTAAAGCAGCACATGAGTTTTCAATTATACTTACCAAAACAAACCTTATGCAGATAGCTGAGCCACCAAAGCTCCCCCTAGATGATGAGGATCAGACTGGGTGCTCTGGAGCTGACCTACCACCTCCAGCTGCCTGTAGAGCCCTGCAGCTCAGCTACATCTGCAACAGTGCATGGGAAGAACCAGGGCCACCAATATCTGGAGTTCACTGCTTCTCCAACCATCGGGGACCCAGGTGCCAACTGGTCCTACTTGGCCATCTCTGATCTCATGCTGAAGCAAAGGACAAGTGGATCATGTACTAGATATAAGTTTTGAAAATCAGAAATCCTCTCCCTCCCTGACTCTTAAAAGGCAGCCATAAATAAATAAAGGAAAAAAAAAAAAAAAAAGAAAAAAAGAAAATGAAAAGAAAAAATGAAGAAAAAAGAGAAGAGTGAGAGGCTAGTTTGCAAGCAATGCTGTTCCTCAGAGGAATACATTCATCCATTTCTCCAGAGGTGACTAAACATTCTGAAAAAATCATTTAACTGTTTTTCTGTTGGAGTAAGGCAAAGAAAGACAGCAAAAGAAGAGATTACTTTGTCGTCTCCTCTCCTCTCCTTTTCTCCAGGAAATACAATTTCCTTCAAAGAATTGATAGTCCAGCTACTGCTCTTAGAGAAACAGAAGCCCATGGCTAACGAATCCAAGCCATTTCATTTTTAAATAACTGCGTTTACAGATAAATAAAGAACAACTGTCTATTGATGTCCCATCCCTAAAACCAGGAGAAGCACTCCTACCATGAACACTGAAATAACTATTCTTTTTCCAGAAAAAAAAACCATCATAAGGCTGCCTTTTTCAAGAAAGACAGTGCATAAAATCATTGAGAAATCTTTTTTCTGCTGGATAAAATACTTTCTCAGCTTTGACAATCTGGAAAAACTCTAGCTGTTACAGTAAGCACAAAATAAAATGAAAAAAATAGCCCTGAAACAAATAATATTACTTTTAGCCTTTCACACATTCTCAATTTCTCCTACCAAGAGCAGAACAGCCTTGAGAGGATGAGCAGCAGTGTCTGAAACCATGGAAACTGTAGTTTGCCTGTTTTTCTTAAGAGTTGGGCAACAGGCCCTGTCTGAAATCTAGTTTCCACAAGGTTTTGCAATTAGAGAAGTCAAGTATGAGTGCAGCAAGTTAGGGAAAAAAGAAATAAACAGCATTTCATACTTCATCCTAAGAGTTTCTAAGTTATTATGAAAGTCTTTTCAGAACCACCCTTTGAGACTTAGATTATTGGACGATCATCTCATTTTCTGGCCAAGAATGCTTGCAATTTTAAGAAAAGCAGAATAATTGGCTGCACCAATTTGACACAGGTATTTTGCAAGATAGAATATCATCTTTTTTGGTAATTTCACTGTTCTCCCTTCACTCAGAATTTTTAGAGGATAAAACAAGGTAGAGGACATATCTTCTCATATTACATACACACCTTAGAGTCAACTTAACAAACCTTTTGGTCTGTTGAATATATATAGGTGCAATTTAGTAAAGATGCTAAGATTCACAGTTCATTTACATTCCTTAGCTGACCAGACCTTAAGTGAAAAACCTTAAATTTTACACTTTTACTCCCCAAAAACTTACCAGACATGGTGAAGCACATGTTTGGTTTCTGTTTTCTTTTAAACAAAGCCACATCTTCAGGAGAAAAACTGTTCCCAGACTCAAAATATGAGCTAAGGTCCAGGACCAACGAGAGAGACTCACATTCAAACACTGACCTACTTCCTATTATAGCTTTCCTCATGGCTGAAGAACACACAGTGCTTCCTTAGTAAAACTGAAATGGTGTGGCATATGCTTCTGTAGACAAATAAAATGCTGACAGGCAATGCAGTAAACTGAGCCACACCACTTTTTCCTCCTGTGAAAGCCCTTTAAACATCGGTATTACATTATTCACTCGAATAATGACTGAGTACTTTATAAATGGGACAGAAAGTCAATTATTCTACACAATGCACCATCACAAGCAAGACTGTAAGATCGATGTGCCCATACCCTATTTTACAAATACTTGAACAAAAAACAAACAGGGAATTAAGTTCATAGTTTCTTAACACTTTCCAGAGCTGGTAATGTATGTACTGTAATTCACAAAGGCTATTTATAGAGGCGAGTTTCTGCACAGCATTCCTAGAAAATCGTTTCTATTAACCCTCAGATACCATGTTTGTTGAAGCCCTGAGGATGTGTTACAATTAAAAATTGGTGTGAAATTTCAATTTTAACAGTGTTTTTTATTACCCAGACATAAAATGCTTGTTGACACTCTGTGATTAAGATGAAACACTGAGTATCATTTGATTAAAACCAACAAAAGAGCAATAAAGCCATCAGTCCTAGGCACCCCAGTTTTAAACACACACTGGGAGACCCCAGTCACTGGGATATGCAGCAGACATAATTGTTGAGAACCTGAACAGCATGGCTTTGACTTGCAAACATGCAAATTTAAAAGATTAGAATTAATTTTATAGCAAAGCAGTATAGGCTTAATACAATTTTTTTTTCCCCCCAGCAGTTTGGAAATGAACACAATTACTAGCATACATTGCCTTAATTTTTTACAAATAAAATGTTTTGGGTGTTTTTTGTAAAGCAGAGCGTACCTTAGTTGTGCTAAGAAAAATAACATACGTTCTATGGAGATCCATTTGCTGGTTCATCCTAATTATTACAGTAAACAAGTTTATTGTTTTGTTGCCTATATACAACATACTAAATCTACTTAGAGTTGCTAAATTTAGGATTATCCCTAGATGGGTATATTAAGCCTGAAACTGAAACGATTCTAGAATATGCTACCAAATCTCTTTAAATAACTGAAATGTATATTCATTAAATATGCTGTTCCAATGGATTATTCCTCTATTTTAGAGAAATTAATTAGTAAAATATATGCATGGTGTTTAGGGGTGCAACAACTACACATAATTAGAGAAACCTTACCAATAGCTGCTTTCTACAAATTCACACCAGCCTTTTAAAGTTAGATACAGCATGGTTATTGCATTTAGCGAAGAAACATGCCAGAGGGAGGTTTTCTGTTATCCTTCTAAAAATACTCTGTGCTAACTATTTTTGCCAGATTCTTAAATTTCATTGTCTAAAACTACAGTAGAAATACTGTCCGCTATATTTAGGAAATTTCATTGAATAGCTCAATGAAATAGTTTATAAAAATCTGCAAAAGCATTCTCTGCTGTACTTTGCTAAGCTTGCACTTACTCTTGCATATTAAAAGAAAAAGGTAGCACTGAATCCAATTCTTCCTCAATAATTAAGGAGAGATGAACAAATGCATTTGATAATACAAGGTAATAAAAAAAGACTACCAAATATTTGTGCAAAATGAATTAAAATATTATTCAAATTCTTGAATATGAAAGATATTCCAACAACTCTGAGCATAACATATTTTCTCCAATATGAACACTTGTGTCTAATGGTGAGGCTATACCAAAGTTTCTTTTGCAAAGGTTACCAGAGTAGATTAGTGATATATTAACTTTCTCATATGAAAACCCAAGTAGAACCCAAGAGTGAAAATCTGTCATAAGAGCATATGAAATCCCAGACTATATTACTGATTCAATGCTCTGATACCAATAATTAAAAGTGAAAACTTGCAGAACGTACTGCTTGATCAGCACAGGTAATGAATTATAATTACAGAAGTATACTTAAAAAGCATTGGTGACAATGACTAGGTAATTTCCATTTATTAACTCTTAAGAGTTTAATTAATAATTTGAACCTCAACCACATCCTCTTCAACATCCACAATCTGCAGCCCTTATGTGGTAAGGCTGGGGAATAGGCGCAGGCAGTTTGCACCTGTAAATTTTAGCTTCCCTTTAGACATGAGGGAGCGAGCCCTGTTTTGCACTAGGGTTAACCCAGAAGAAACAGCCCTGGCTTAGCTGGTTATAAACATGCAAACTGGAACCCATAATAGGTAGGCCCACATTCATAATCAATGTATTTGTTGCAGTAGAGTGGAATTTGTAAAATATGCACCGAGACATAAATATATATTAAAAATAAATCTCTATATATATATATATATAAAAATATGAGATAGAATCTGCTTTAGAAATTAACTGTATTTGTATAAATCAGAAGTTAAGATAAGCAGATAATTCAGCCATTATTACATTCAGAAGCATTTTAGAAGGTGAAAATATAATCTGTTCAGGAAATATGTAGTTTCATTTAGCTTGAAAAACACCCACAGGGAAACTGATGATAAAAAGCAAGAACAAGTTATAACTGAGTAGATGCAGATTTCATCAGAGAAACAGATTCTCTATGTGCAAATATTGTAGGTGGTTGCAGACTAGTATTTAGGAAATGTGCCTTTTTAGGTTTTGCATTCCAAATGTTTTATGCTTTCTTTTTCCCACTAATCTATGTATTTGTAAAATAGATAAATTGCAATTAACTTAACATCTTATTGTTTCTTCATAACTAATAAATAATAACTGTTTTGGGACTAAAATTTGCACAGCCACACCTGGTAGTATGATTCATGTGAGAACCAGAGAATAACTTAGAAATACTGGCATCTGTAACTACTCTTGGAGGCCCTTGTGGGTTTGGAAACCACTCAGGAAAATTTAGAGTTGGGGAAGCCCGTCAGCATCATGCCATAAAAGAGATGCAATTGCTGTAACAAAATTAGTCAGAGACCAATTCTAAGTAAAGCAGTTCCAATCCAAAATGAGTAAGGAGTCAAGTTGCAGGTGGTGCAATTTGTGATGGCAAGAACTGATGTGTGAAAACAAAAGATAACACTGTGTTTACACACAGCATGACAGTATTATTTATTCAGTCTTTAGAAGTACGTAATTTGGACTTGACCCTATTCTGAAATCAGAAAAGAAAAAAAGAAATCTATGCACTGATAATGAACTATTACTAGATAGTCCTGATTCTACAATTCCCATAGTCAATGTTATAAATCTCAATTAAATAGTCTGACCATTTTTGTTGTTTCAAAGGAAATTAAGCAACAGTCATAGCCATGTGGCAAACCATGACTCAAAGAATAAAGAGAAACGGTTCTTATTTTTATACATCAATTTTATTTTTATATATTTGTCTTGAAATACTGCAGCCATGTTATAATATCTGACACCCTGTCCATTGAAAGCACCTTTTTTTCTGAATTCTGATTACAGAAGATGAGAGAGTGTCTAATAGAATTCAACACCCCATCAGCAAAGCATTCTACTTTTACAGATCCTGGGTTTTATGGAGCAGTAGTGAGAGCTTTGTAAAAAGGTTTTAAATGTTAAGCATCAGTATCTAAAAATAAATGCTCATCTATTCAGTAACAATAACAAAAAAAAAAGCTTTAAGAATAAAAATCATTTAAGGGGTTATTTTTAAAGTGAGCAGCCTTGACATCAGAACATTCTTCTGTCATCATAAGAAAAGGGAGTTTAATTTCAAGGGGTCAAGCTGCTTGCTTTACTTTGAGTTCCGTAATTCTTCCTTTCTAAACTTAAGAAAAGCCACCAGAGTGTAACTACTCAGTAGTAAATTGACTTAAACATCTAGAGAAAATAACAATTAAAAAGGTACAAAGGGTTCCTCGCTGTACAAATACATTAAAGTAGGTAAATATGAATTCTGAATAAATGAATTTTTAATACATTCACTCTTTGAAAAGAACTCTTTTATTCTGTGTACACAAGTGTCACAAACTGTTTATGAAAACAACTGTTCTGAAAAGTAAATAAGACACTGGCAAAGATTGTGTTGTGTCCTACTTCTGTGCTCATCTAATAGTTGATAATTCACTTCTGTACTTTGTGGTTTCACTCAAGTACCACAGTGTGTGGATTGAATGGTGACCTTCAGAAAGACAATGTATTCCAATAACTTATTTCAATGTTCATAATATCCAAAGTGGAAATACTGATGGACAATAGCATGTGATGACATATGTCAACCACAGGAGAGAAGTTTATTAAGCAGGACATGCCGTGCCATAAGGAAATCTGGCTTCCATTTCTGGCTCAGATACAGCTTTTCTTTATGTGACAAATAATTTCATCTGCCTAAATTGCTTTTCCCACAGTTTAAATGAGATAATATTTGTTTACTTTTCCAGATACTGTGAGAACTAATTTATTCATACTTGGGAAAGCATTTCAAATTTGTAAAATGGGAGCCTTGACTGGACCTTAGCATAAAGCTGTCCTGTAGACTGGGAATAGTTCTTGTCAATAGCAAGCAGTCAGGCTCAGATTTGTTTACAGCAATTTGAAACCCCATCCATGCAACTTCTGCCACAAATAAGAGAAAATGTTTATTCCTGGTACAATGACATTAGCAGTTTTAATTATATGTGAACACACAAAACCAGTAACCAAATTAAATATACTGCACCAATAAATTTATGGCACCTATGTGGTCTCTAGGATAAATATAATAGGTTTTTATAACATCTAGAGAAATTCTCATTCTACCACCAATCACTACTTCACTCCTATAGTTTCAGAGGTCCTTTTTTACCCTCCTGGTAAAGACTTAAGGCTCAGGTACAACTACTCCAATAGTGCCCCCTCCCCGACAATGGCCTGAATGAATGGGACAATGGCTATGAGTAGTATAATATAAAAAACTACATAACATTTTAAAACTCAGCATATCAAGGCTAACAAGATTAAGGAAAAAAGTGTTGTGGGTTTTTTTGGGGGGGCACACTGTGGAAACAGAAGCGAGCCTGAATCATTGTCAGAAAAAACTGTCTCAGCACATTCACTGGGGACTGGGCAGACCACAAAGGTTCCTTACATGCATATTCCATCAACCAAAAGGAAGATGGATTTGCTCATTAAATCACAAGTAAGTTATCAGTAACTGAGCTCTCAAAAAAACCCACAAATTAAAATGACGACCTTTGAAACTCTGAATATGCCTAGTCTAACAGCTGCTAAAGAGTAAGAACCATACAAAGAGGCTTACTGTCACAGCAGCAATTTTACAGAATCTAATAGTGTGAATGGCCAAACCACTTCTCCTGATATCACAGTTAGGTGCTGCTAAGAGAGACAGTTTAATCCTAGATTAATTTTTATTCCAAATAATTGGAAGAAAGCTCTTGATAACAGTCTTGCGCTCCTGGCAAGAATCCAAATGGGCTCAGGTAAAACATTTATCATTCATACAGCACTTGCACCATCTATTTAGCAGAAAGCATAACTATTTTAATCAACTGAGGTTGTATCCCTATACCAGCAGTATTATACTCACTTATTTAGAAGCTGAGACTAATGTAAGTTGGTATGATTTAATAAGGAACCATATGGTATTGTAAAAATATAATCTAAATATTTACTTATACAGTCTTTAAGAAAACCAACTAATTTTGAAAACAAATAAGTTTTTGAATTTTTTTTCTCTCCCATGAGGTGCTTCTAGAAGAAATGAGATAATTCAAATCAGTTTACTCATATTTTCATGATTTTCAAAGGCCTTGCTTTTGCCAATGATTAACAGCACATACAGGGACAGATCAGTTTGTGCTCTTTATTTGTTTATCTGTCTAAAGCCACAATTGAAGACTAAGGAAAGGGAATAGCTACAGTTTTAGTGTGCATGGGTTTTAGCCCAATAGCCCTGAAATACGAGTTCAAAATCATTGCTGCAATTCACTAGTCTCCCTAAAAAAGTAAATGGCAAGAACTGTCAAAAGAACAAAGTGCTCACTGAAAAAGGTCAGCTGGGGTGCAAACCCAATGCTGTTAAATTATGGAGTGGCAGTAATGAAGCACAAATTGTCACCTCTTGCAATTTTATTTTCAAAACCCAAAACCAACAATTAATTCTAAATTAAAAAATATTTTACAATCATTGAAGAGTTGCTAATACATGCACCACTGAAACACACAAAGAAAAACACCAGCACAAGATGAGATCCTACAAGCTGCTGCTGCTGCCTTAGAAAAAAAAATAAATGGTGCTTCTTCAGAAAGAAACAATGTCCATAAGCAGCAGAGGTGTCACAAGGTATATCAGTGCAACTGCTGGAAAGGACTGAGTGACAAAAAAAAAAAAAAAAAAAAAAAAAAAAAAATCAAC
>VZUI01035625.1:0-50955 GCA_013401135.1 Cettia cetti | reverse complement strand
AATCTAAATCTAAATCTAAATCTAAATCTAAATCTAAATCTAAATCTAAATCTAAATCTAAATCTAAATCTAAATCTAAACCTGGCAAGCTGTGCCAAAAAGGCATGAGATAAACAGGCGGTATAAATCATGTAAGGGAAAAGTATAAATATATTATTTTTATTTTAGAAATCAGTTAATTCCTTTTTCTTTTTTGAAAGTGTGATTTTTATTTCTTGTCACCACACCAAGTGTGAAAAAAAGAGACAGCTGAAGTAGAAGTGATTTAGATAGGAAAGAGGAAAATTATGGATTTTCAGACAAAACCTAATTAATCTAGAACTGACATAGCAGTATCTTTCAGTATTTTACAGTAGTGCATTTAGAGTGGAAACTGAGCTGTCTTGGTGGTATGCAATTCTGAAGTTGGAAGAGAAGAAAAGATAGCTAACAAAAACAAAGAAACAAACAAAATATAACAATTTTTTTACTAACTTTCCATTAATTAGAAGCTGAAAATCTAGAGAAAAAAAATGAAAGGAAATGTTCCCTTCCAGAACATAGACATTGACAGATAAGTGGAGCACAGACAAATAGAACAGGCTCCATCTGCACAATCCATGAAAAACCATTGTATGGGTTTTAAGATATTAATTCCAATGAGCCCATGTGGGTCTATATATTTATAATTGAGTGGAGAATGATTTTATTAGCTGGCACTTTTTTGATATGCTGCCATTGTGCTCTTCATCATTTTGTTACATCCCTTAAGCAGCGACTAGACAAATTCCAGTTAAATGTGCTGTGAACAAGCTACACAAGGTAGAAAATCACTGAAGACCTGCCCTTAGTTTGGTATATGCACAACAATTTCAGGATCTCTAAAACTTATAATTTGCTGGGTTTGGGCAACTGAAAATATAACTGCAATTACAATTCTGACAGTGGTATTCAGATTGTTGGGACAGAAGTTTACTTGATGTGGTTGGTTTTGGTACTGTAAGGGCACAAGTTTGTGAATTCACTTCAAAATGTAGATTCACCTGCAGTAAATGTAAACTCATGCTCTGTTTCATGCAGAATATCCAGGGCAAAGAGTGCCTCTGCTGACCCATCTGCTGAACTGACCACACAGTAACTGATTTATTTTGCAGAGGAGGAAGAGAGAGGTCATGGAAACTAAAGACTGAAGTACATGTTGACCTTCTTTCTGCTTTGCTTTATCCATTTTCTCCTGTAGTCCAAAAGAGTTTGCCTTGGGAGTGAGGGACAGAGCCTCTGACACAGGTTAACCAGGCTGGTACAGCTTTCCTCAGGGATGGTGGAAGGGCTGATGCTAAGGTCATATGTTACCTCTTTGATGGAAAGACTGCAAGTAGTACCATGAAAAACCTATTTTCCCTCTAGAAAAAGTTTCATGGAAATGACTGCATTTAGTGGGGAGGGAGCAAACCTTTGATGAACAAGTTCAGCTGGGCCAGTCTGAGTTTGTAACACACCATCCAAGAGCTGTGATAAAACCCAGGCTGGCTGCTGTGCCAGTCACTCTCATTCTTAGAATGGTAGAGGCAGAGAGCTAGGAGAATGAAAGCATGTTTGGGAGCAAATGCTGTGGGGGCTAGCACTCAGGAGACAGAGGCTCCAAACATCTCTGACTGCTGGGGGGGGGGCGGGGTGGGGGGGGGGGGGGGGGGGGGGGGGGGGGGGGGGGGTGTTTCTTGACCTGAGGAAAAGGATTAGGTAATTTTTTTCCTCAGACCCTTTCTAATGCTCCCATGAAAGGTGACACAAAGAGAGAAGAAAATACCATAATCTCTCTATTGAATTTCAAAGTCAGCCTGTGCAGTTGCAGTGCACAGAGAGTGCCTCTGAGAAAATTGCTCCTGAGCAAAGTGGATGCTCTTGTGAAAGCCTGCAACTGAGTCCCTCCCTGCACCAGTTAGCTCCCCTACAGTTTGTGCCACACAGCCTTCTGCAGGCCATTGTGGGCTGTGGGCCTCCACAATGCCAGCAAAGCATTAGGGTTTAGGCAATTGTGGAATTAGGCACAGCAATGAACCCTGAAACTCAGAAATCCACCTTCCAGCAGCCCTTATTGTACCCTCTCCAGATGCTCCAGGATATGATTCTAGGGACAAAAAGAGTTGGACATCTGACTGGCTTTGTACAAATTAACTGAAATAATGTTTGACACTTCCACCTGTTTTGGTGAGCTATATAAATAGTCTGCCTAGAAAGCAGTCACCTCTTTTCAGTCAGACAGCATGGGCATGGTAGCCACTTACAAATACCTGTATCATTAAAGACTGTAAGAATTATGTTTTGAACAGTCTTCATTCCAGAGAAGCTCATAAGAAGGAGTACATGTGGATTAAGAAAAAAACAAAAAAAGGTATGATTACTGCAAACATAATTCATCCCACACATTACTTTTAGAGCCAAAGCTCTTTGCAATCCTCTCTTGCTCAAATCTCACCTCCAGATATGTCTCAGATACATTTCTCCTGCTAGATGTCTCTCTTACACTGTTTAAACATACTTTTTTGGCTCAGCTTGGAACACCATGATGAAAGTTGTCTGACGTGGCCCATTAAGGACCATCTTTATCTGATTTTTAACTTTAATAGAGTTTTATTACTGGGAATGGCATTTTCTCTGCTGAAGATCATGTAAAGATGATTTGTGTATGAGTGAGAAAGAAATCAGAATAACCTTTGGAGTAAAGACAGCAAGAAATATTTTGGTATAGTACTTTAATTTTGTTCTAGGAAAACCTGTTTCATTTATGGTGTCTTCCTGCTTGAGAACAGGAATTCAAAAATTGGCTAAGTGTTATTTGGTAAGTAAGCAGCTTCTGTCAGCTTCATGTTGATGTTCTTTTTGCCAGCCTCATGAAAATCTGCTGAAACTTTGCCAACTTGTAAATCCCAGGGAAAAAAATTCTGTTTGCTTGTGCTCAGCATCATATATGAGCAGTGGTGCAATTCTCTGCAGCACCTGTAGCACTGGGCAGACAGGGTTGTAGTGGGCTGTCCTCCAGTCTTCCCCCATCAAGTCCTACCTCTATTGAATCTTCAGAATTAGTGGTAGTAGTGGTAGTAGTAATAGTAGCAGTAGTAGTCATTAGGCTTTGACAGTCTGGCAGTTAAAGTCAAGAAACCATAATGCTAGCATAACCCAGGGGTAAATGTGTTATACTTGCTAGCCAACAAGATGAGTTTTGGATTTTAAACTCTCATCCTTTAATTGTCCATAAGAAAAGGTCTTAAGATTTTGCTTCCTTCTGGCTGCTCGCTATGCAGGTGATCTTCGTAAGGTAACTGAATGCAAATGGGCTTTTCACAAAGAAGAGAAGTTTGAAATTTATTGTCTTTACCATAAGTTTTGAAAGGAAAAAAACCCTGAGTATTTAAAGAGAAGTCCTCACCAATAAAAAAATATTGCACAAATATCTTACATATGCTGTCAATGTGAAAAGACACCACCATGGTCAGTTCAAATGCATAAGATGTCAAAGTCACTACAAAAAAAGAACTCTGAATATATGTACCTATTGAATATTATACCTACTGAATAGAAGATGTCTCATTCTTTTGTTTCCCATCACAAACAGCCAGTGTGAGTTGCAGGAGTTTCTGGTTGCGGCAACTGGCAGGTGTGTGCAGTTTGCAAGAGAGCTGAATATTACAGAGCTTCTAATTGATTTGAAGTGTCACCACAAATGTTCTCTCCTCTGTGTTTTAAGTATGAACAGTGAAGATCAGCTAATCACTTCAGGAGAGGAAAATTTGAGAGCAAGGACCAGAAACAGACTCAAATTACAGCACTAATCCTGTACTACAATGCAATAATCCAGATAGTATTTGATATAAATATAACCATAAATAAAATATAAACTCTGACTGGATTTTTCATCTGCATAGTAAGAGAGGGACAGCTAAGACCAAACCCTGGATCTTAGATCCAACCTCCCAAGTAAACTTTAGTTCCCAGCGCTTACATCACAGTTACCAGTCTTTTTTGAAGAAAATGAAATGCTTTGAAGAGGCTCAGGGAGTGTAACCATGAGTTAAAGGAGGCAGGTTGTTTTTTAAGGAGGACCTATTGATTTCTACAGTTACAGCTATGACACTGTTTAGACACAGAGGTAGCAGTTCCAGTTTTCTGCAATGTCCCTTGGACTACCAAGGGTAGCAACTGCTTCTGGTGCTCAGTTGGGTGTAATCTCCCCACGCCACAATTATCTTCAGTACAATAAGGATGAAAACAATCCTTCCCTGCTGTCACCTTCATGTCTCCATCTGCACTGGCCCTCACTGTAGGATTCCAAGCCTGGCTGAGCCTCTAAGCAATTTGGTAACACAAATAAAGATAGATTCAGCCATTATTTACTAAAGATAACAGGGACACAGCCACCTCACAGACATTTTAAATCCTCTTAATATTTTCATTTGTTTGTTTTTAATCCTCAGTGCCATAGAATTCATGTAATGGATGTGGGACATAAAAGATGTGAAGTTTTGGCCCTTTCATCTGAATGGGAAAAATCCAAGAAGCCAAGATTTCTGCTCAGATTCCTAGCACTTCCCTATTTCTGTACAATTTCAAAGAAAATACATTCTCCCCTAAAGTAAGACTACAGTTTGTCTGCTGAGCAGTGCTCAACATACCAATATGGAGAAATGTTGGAGGGGCCCTTTTGCAGCTCATATGTCTTCTTTCCATCTTTCAAATTTGAGAAACTGAAGTAAGGGAGCTGATGTTTGAATCACAGGGATAAAATGGAATTTTGCAGTCTAGTCCTTTCCTTATTGAATGCCACTGCTGTCAGCATTAGGAGTTTTCTGCTTGTTTCAGTTAGTATTGGAAGCTTCAAGGTCCTTTTTGAGTAATTCACTTTCAGGCATCTCTGCTGAAAAGCAACAGTTTCTTATTTTCAACTTCTCAATTCTTTACAGGGAGCCTTTGTTGAAAGGAGGGGTTACCTTTTACTGCTTTTGTTGTTGTTGTTTGGGGGGTTTTTTGGGGGATGATGGGTTTTTTGAGTTAAAATAAGAATGTGAAAAAAATTATCTGGTATCTTGAATGAATGGATAACTGTTCAGTATCTCAAAGTGTGAAGATTCTCAAGCCCCAAGGGATTATTGCTGTTGTGCTGTTTCTTATACAGGACTACATCCTGCCTTCCTCATTAATTGGACACAACTGCTAAAACATCCTTTACAATAAGCACTTCTTCATACCAGACATATTTCCTGGATCTATAAAACAGCTTTTAGAAAGGGAGAACTGTATTTAAGACATTAATATAGTTCCACAAAATGATGCTTGCTGATATATGGAGCACTTTTTGAATAATTCACTTTGAAATTAACACTATAATACCATTTACCTTTAAGGTCCTATTTACTGGAGCTGGAAAGAATCGTTCTCTGGAGATGAGGATATCGGCAAGCACCAGACTTTCAGAGCTTCTTTGCTTTAATAAAAACGGTCAGATGATTTCATGCAAAGAAAATCAGTAAGCAGTCAGAGAGGTAAAAATTAGAGGAGGTGAATGCCAGCCATCGGGCTGTGCATGTCCAGGTTGTTGGGTTGTTGGGCAGCAGAGGAGGCTTGCAGAGATCCACGCTCCTGTGCAAGAGATTTCTCCTCCCTTGGCTGCGACAAGACTTGGCGGGGGACCGAGCTGTAAACCTCTCACTGGGAGTGATCTGGGTTAAGTTTAATCCTTAGAAAAACAGGGATTATTTCAAGTGCGGATCAGTTTTACACTGTGATTTGCAGGGCCACCCTACAGACAGGCAGCCAAGCCCTGCTGCAGCTTGAAGATGGCCACCAGGCTCCCTGGACCTGGCATGGCTCAGCTGGCATCCACCACTCCTTCCACCAAAACTGCCCTGAGACACCCAACCTCCTCCATCAGGTCCAAGCAAACATACTTGATTAAAAATTTGTGCTTATCTTTCTTTTCCCTGTTTCCCTTCCACCCTTCTGCCACACCTGGAATTGATTATATAACTTAGGCAGAAGGAACAAAGAGACTAATTGAACTTCTTCTCCTTAAAAGGAGTTGCAAATTTTGCAGTCATTCACAACCATGTGTGATAGTAGCATTATAGCTACCTGATTTTTATGCAATTCATTAATTACTTGTTCTTTAGCCAATTCTAGGTATAAATAATGAGGAAAAAATGGGATCTTGGTGGAGTCCTTTTCACTTGATTTCAAAATTACCTTTAATATGAGTTTATTTGATTGACAACAGGTCTTATTAATGTTGGCTTTTTAGGTAGAGTGGTAAATGTTTTATTTATTGAACACCTGTTTAGCACTGCTGACAAAAATGTTTTTGATAAAGTCATATGATGTTATTTGACTGTGCTGACTCTGTCAATAAGTATAGCCCAAGTTGCAGCTGACTATTTTTTTCTGATGTAAGAGTACAGAGGACAAATTTATACACTCTTCCCATTACAGTTCATGTGGGCATGTTTTTATATCCCATTTTGATTAATTTCACTATTGCCAACTCCAAATATTCAAAAAATTGTGAGTCAGATTATTTGCAGAAAGTGGGACCTTGTCACTCCCATCCACTCTTAGCCAAGGCTGCTGATAATCTGGGAAAACTGGTACTGCTGCCACACTCAGCCTGGAATAACCTATACAGAATATCTTATAATTTCACTTAACTGAAATATTTACCCATTTATCTGTGCTCCCTTTCAGGTATACCAGTCACAGCATACCTTGGCCAGAGTAAGAAATTGTCTGTTTCAGACCGCTAATGGCCTTTTCAAAAAAAAAACAAACAAACAAAGAAACAAAACAAAACAAAAAAAAACAAAAAAAAACCCCAAAAAACAATTTCCGCATCCCAGTATGAGTGGAGAAATGAATAATAACATCTAGATTTGTCTGAATTCTATCTATCCCAGAGGGACCAAGTTTGATTCCCTCCCTTATTTACAATGATACAAGGAAAGCATTTCAATTCTCCAAATGCTCCCTCATGTGGCTTCTTAGTACTAATACTGAAACATTTATGTGTTCTCGGAGATTACAACTCAATGCCAGGAAATAGACTGAGACAACATAAGAGGTATTTCATGTGAACTTTGACATTAGAAAATTATGGTTCCAGAGCCTATATGTAAAATGTTTGGGGTTTTTGTTGTTAAATGAAATGGAAGCAGTTATATCTGCTTCTGCCCTTGTGTTGGGGGAAGGGAAAATCCTGAGCTTTGATCAGGTTTGCCCTCTGGATTATCTCATCAGATGTCATGGCAATAGGTAAGGAACACAAATCTGAAAATCACAGAATCACAGAATTAACTAGGTTGGAAAAGACCCTTAAGCTCATCAAGTCCACCCTATGACCTAACACCACCTTGTCAACTGCATCATGACACTGAGTGCCACATCCAGCCTTCCTTAAACGTCTCCAGGCATGGTGACTCCACCACCTCCCTGGGGAAGCCCATTCTGGTGCCCAGTCACTATTTTTAAGAAGAACTTCTTCCTAATGTCCAGCCTAAACCTGCCCTGGTGCAGCTTAACACTGTGTCCTCTCACCCTCTTGCTAGCTGTCTGGGAGAAGAGACTGACCTCCACCTGGCTACAATCGCCTTTCAGGGAGTTGTAGAGAATGATAAGGTCATCCCTGAGCCTCCTTTTCCCCAGGCTAATCAACTGAACAGCTCTTCATAGGGCTTGTGTTCCAGATCCTTCACCAGCCTTGCCCTTTCTGGACATGCTCCACCATCTCAACATCCTTCCTAAACTGAGGGACCCAGAACTAGACACAGCACAAGATGCAGCATCATCAGTGACAAGTACAGGGGAAGAATGTCCTCCCTGGTCCTCCTGGCCAATAAAAAGGGACTACTTTGGTGAAATATCTGAAAAAGTGGAAGTCTGTGTACACAACCAAGGGAATTTGCTTCATGCACAATCTTGCTTCCACAACATTTGTGAGTAAATACAGAAGGTGAATAGAGAAGAGGGAGGAAGGTAAATGTGCTGTTGTTTTGAAACTGTAACACTGTCTTTCTCCTTTACCACAATCTGGGAGATATTTATTTGAGCCCTGACATTTCCAGTTCGGTTACAACACAGGAAGCTACTGCTGAACCTTGGTGAGCAGGTGGTGTAAGCAGTACATTTATTTCCATTCATCTCAAATGGCCTAGTTACCTAATGTCTTGGGTCAGCATGCTTCTTTTTCTTCTTTAATGACAATTCTGTGTCACCACTATTCTTGACTCTGCTTTTTCCTGTGCATCTGCTGGTTCTGTGTGGTGAGCAGGGACTCCCACCTGTGGGCAGCCTAATCTTGTGAGGTAGGAAGAGATGCCACATGTGCTGGGGACTTCTCATTTCCATGGTGAAACGTCATGCTAAAGAGCAAGGAGTGACTAAGGCTGGACAGACTTCTATTATATAAAAATTTCTGTAATAAGAAGTTAATTTCTCCCCCTATTCTTGAATATTTAAGAAGCATGGGAATCTATCTCATAAATTTGATCAGAACATAGATTGCTCAAGACTACTCCAGGTTCAGCAGCACTTCTCCCAGTCATTTATGCTGAGGGGACCAGAGAGGTACAGGTAAGGCAGGCAGACGAATTGCATCAAAGAGAAGGGCTTAGGGAAAAAAGGGCTTTGTTATCCCTCTGGAGAGCCCTCTCCTGACCCCAACACGTTTGCATGGTATGCAAAGGCATATATGCAGGTGTTTTGGTGTATATTTTTGCCTGAGGTAAAGAAAAATAATACTCCTGCTAGGTCACTACAACAATCCGGGAACACTTGATTTGCTTCTCTGCCTCTCAAGTCCTTCTGGAAAGGGCAGGTTTTACCTTAAGGAGGTTGATTCTAGAGTTGCTGGCTCACTCACAAAAAAAAAAAATTAAAAATCAAAGGACTGCAAAGTTAATAATTAATATGTTTCATACTGGACAAAATATTTCTCTCAACAATAAACATTTTCATTTTTATTTTGAGCTTTCTAGAGCCTGTACAAATAAAATTCTCTGACCCTGGAATAGTTTCTTTTGAACTTGGATGAAAAATCTGACAAAAGTGAGAGTCATCTGCAAGCTTTGTGGGAACACTGACTGCTCTGCAGTTTTTACCAATAGAATTTCTAATCAGGAATGTCACCCAGCCTTTATCAGCACAGCGATGAAGCTGGTGATATGGTGTGTATCCAGACACTTGAAATTGTTGTAGAAACATAGTGTTGAAACCTCCTCAGCAAAGCCTTTTGCAAGATGATGCTGTGTCTGTAAACACCTGGAAAAAATATATTCAACATGTACTCACATTGTTTAGTATTGCTTCTAACTCTTTGGGAAAGTAAGCCAATACCAAAGTAAATGCAAATATTTGGTGTCAGAAAAAAGTTTTGCATATTGGAGATTTTAGTAACATTTTTTCCCCCATGTTATTTAAAATAGTATCCCTCAAAATACTATTGATTTGATCAAAACAAGAAAATATTACGGGATTTTTTTCTTCAGGAAATCTCAATGTCTTTGCTTTCATACAGTATTCTGAATTGGTTTTTTGGTAACTAAAATTTTTGTACTCATTTTTGAGGCATATATACAGCATATTTGGGGGAATCTATAAACCAGGGCAGACAATTCTTTTATAGGAGTATGTTAGATTTTAGGAGTTATCGTTGAACATAGAAAGTCGAGCTTTTCTGAAAGAAAAATATATAATGTCACATCTTTGTAGGTATGTCCTGCTCACTGTGACAAAACATTTGTATTGTCTTGAAGCCAAGAAAAAGCATTGAGCCTGTCCCACCTTATCGGGAACTGCAGGCAAGGACCTAGAAGAGCACCTACTCCTAAAACTACAAAGCAAAATGTTTCAACACTCACCTCACCTCTCATGACACCTCTCAGTTTTGCAAGGTAAAATGTAAAAAGGACAATGCTTAATAACTAGGACTGACCTTTTCCAGAGGTAGTACCAGGTTGATTTACTATGGCAACTACAGGTCTTTTATTGGTGAAAACACAATAATGAGTGCTGCAGGGCAAAAGACAAGTTAGTCTGATAGACATTTCAGATATCTGCCAGGCAAAATGTGAGAGAAATGGAATTTAATTACAAAATATCAGTGAAACACTTCACCTGAGTTAGTTAACAGTGATATTTAGTTTGAACTTAGTCTTATATACAGCTGGATAGGGAATTGCAGTATGTACAAAGTTCTTGCTCCTCCTCCTTTCTTGCCTGTCCAAACAACCTACTTTCAGTAATATTATGAGATTTTCAATTTCTGTCAGTTTGAAATAAAGAAATTATATAAAATATGGCTTCCCTAGCCAGGAACATCAAGGCTCTTCCTCAGGGCATTGTTCAACCACAGGAGAAGGAGGAGCCAAGCCACAGTGCAGTCTAGCTCTTGGATTGCATGGACAGTTTGATGCATAGACAGTTTAGAAGAGTAAGGTGGTGTAATAACCATGGCGCACTATTCACCTAGTCAGTCAGTCATTTGCTAACACCCTACCCAGCCTTCAGAGGTTGCAGGTGACAGGGTCAGCCCACTGCTGTCTCTTCACAATATCAAATTTTGCGCTTTTTACATGAATGGTCTCTTCCTTTTACTTGTCCTGGCCACAGCAACATGGCAGTGCTGAAATGCAAATGGCATGGCCTGGCTCATGAGGACACAGATCTGCCTGAAATTCACTTGGAGCTCCTGGTAAACAAAATGCAAATGAAATATTCAAAGCTTTCTTTGCAAACCAGCTAAAGCAATCTACTCCACCTTTAATTGGTCTTTAATTGGTCTTACTCCTTCTTTAATTGGTCTTACAAGCCAGTGTAGCATCCCCATAAATTCACTGTCCTCCATGACCTGAATTCATACTACTTGCATGTGGAATATCCAGAAATCATACGATTCACTATTTTCTGTTTATTGGGGTATTATTCACCTAAGGTCCTTAAAACAACATGAAAATGTATTTTAAGAATATTAAAAATAGGCAACAGGGACTGTAACAATTGGAATTAAAAGGGATCAGGGACTCCTAATAAGGACGCTTAATAAAATAGAAATTTTAATTACTAAAAAGGCAGATCTAAGTCTCCATTTCTGTAATCTCACATCCAGTGATGTCAGCATGTGTATACATGATTTAGACTACTTGGGCACCCATCCAAAAAAAAGAAAATTCCACCAAATCTGCCGCTATTCAGTTATCTATTCATGTTTTGCTTAGCCCTTACACAGAGAACAAAATATTGTGGTTTTAAAATAATCACTTTATTTTAATTATATGTCTTGTCATAAATCCCAAAGATGGTGACTTTTGAAAAGCTTTCACCTGAAAGTTTATTTACAATAAGCCTCATTTCACCTCTTTAGTAAAGGTGCTTTACCATAACTACAATTCCTATTTATAGTTACCCAAAGACCTCTGGACCTGTGTAAAAGTATGTTAAATGACAACTTAGATATAAAGGGCTGTGGCTGATAAACACAGGTGACTCAACCTATGATGAATAGTGATTTCTCAAGCAGAGGTCCATGTTGCCCTTCTTCCCACACTTGCTATGGTAGTGTCTCATCTCCCCGTGTGGCAGTTGCTCACAGTCTGTAGTTTGCATTGAGGTGAAGTTGTGCCAAGTTTAAATTTCTTCCATTGCAAATTGGTGACTGAAGCATCTTTGCAGAATGTTCAAAGGACAACTGGAAACAGCAGCCACAAAAAAGATCATAAAATAAAACTTTCCTTTTGTCATTCAGACCCCTAGGCATATTTTAGGAAATATTTGTTGTGTGGACAACCAGTCCCACAAATGCATTACAGTGCCATAAGTCCTATCCCACACATGTGAAAAGGGCTTTAGTTATGTGAGGCCATTAAAAGTGGAAGTTATGTGGCTGACATCCTGTGTATAGAAAAACTTTAAAAAGCAGCAATCACAGCCTGATGACTGTGGTTTTTCTTTTTTTTTACTTCTGTTTTTTCTTTTGTTGGTGTTGTTGTTGTGTTACTTGCTGGATGGTCACCACCAAAAAGCCAGTGTAATGTTGCATGATTTACTCTAATATCATCAGAACACAGCAAAAAAATTAAGAAAAAAAGCCAGACTAATGAAATTAGAGAACATTCAAATATTGTAAAGGCTGCTGGGATCAATTTGAAGCAATCAGGAGTCAGATAAAGAGTTTATATAAACCTCTAGCTTTTGGAAAGTGTTGAGAGTGTGAAAATAGTAGCAGTACACCAATCAGTGTTCAATTCAATTTAGACCATTTTTAATGGTTAGTTTTGAGTACCTGCGTAAAGGTCTCACTCTAAAGAATTCTGTCACCATGCTCAAGTTCCATGATTAAAAGGAAGCTCCCTGCAAGATGTATCATCCTGTTCTCCTCCTGATAAATACTGCAGGCATGAGCTAGAAGCACAGACTGACCCCTCTCACTCACAGGAGTTTGTGGTCTCATTCTTCCAGGAGAGTGGCCAGCTTGTACTTTTTCTCAAACTAGCAAGTTTAAGCAAAGATGCACAGAGATTCTTTTTACTAGGAGAGTAAATAAAACAGGACTTGTGAAGCAGAAGTGGAGCCTTGGTCACACTAGCTAGTGTAAATAGCCTGCTCCAGGAGTCAGTGGAGTACCCTGCCAGCAAACTCTCCAAACTCTTTTTTTTTTTTCCTTTTTGTGGAGGAATTTCAAACAGAGCTAAGACCATAACGTAGGGCTCTCAGCTCCTCATTCCATACTGTAATCATTACACAAGTTACTCTTCTAAAGGTGAAGTGCTGTGGTGGGATCAGTCCTGTACATGACATATATGGAGAACAATGAAGCATTTGATCTGAGGTGCATCAAGCTGAGTATTTATTGCTCTGTTTGGTTTAATTTCAAAACAAACAAGCAAAAATCTGCATGACAGTCTGGCACTCCTGAGCTCCTGGCTGGGCTGTGGTGCAGTTGGTGCCTTCTGTCTTTCACTTGGCCACTGATCTCCTACAAGAGTAGAACAAACTGAAACTGCTCAGCCTAAAGCTGCCTTCATGCCTTTATTCAACTTGCCTTTATGTTAGCCATGCCCATTATTATCTCCTTATGTGCATTTTATATGTCTAGGGAAGAAAAAGCTAACTCTGAGGTCACTGCGTAAATCAGAGACATATGTTTTTTGTCGGGGACACTATAGGACATGCAAGTAACAGTGGCATCTGTGGCATAGACATCTCTCTGGGGCTTTGAGTCCAGATTTTTCTCTGTCACTGTGATGTAAATCTGGGATAACTGGGAGCTACTTGGTACCCTTGAATATTTGATCTTACACTGAACTTTAGGGCAGAAGGTAATTAAACATAGGAGAAATTGTACTCCTAGAACAGGCAAAATAAAAAGGTTCTGAAACAGCACTTTAAAGGAAAGACTTTAAAATGGGAATAGAAAACTTATATTCTTTATTTAACTTGGACAGAAATGCCAAGTGGATTTGAGAAAAAATGGTTACTTTTAATACTGGAGTCACTCTCCTGATTGGGCAGAAGGGAGGCAGGGGTGGAGAATGGACAAGAGGAAAGAAGGGATTTTTTTTTTAAGGTGAAGCATTGCTGCAGACCAAGTTGGGGTCTTCAAAAGAATGTGCCATGGGAGACACAAAGTGCTGTTACATGAGTGATGCAGAGAGAAAATGTGCTGGAATCCAACCACTGACTATGAATCCAGAGGGTGGTTGACTCTGTTTTGTTTAAGAGAAGATTTGAACAAAAAGAAAATTAATATGCTCTTAAGAAAAAAAACAAAACACCAGCAGAAACAATTAAGTGATGGAAGAATGGGGAAAAGTGTCATGTTTGTAAGAACATCTTTTGTTAACAAAGGTGAACTTGTATTGCAAAAAGTCCTAGATCCTTAAGAAAGTAGCACTGACTGAAGTCTACCAACTGCTTGTGATCTGACTGAAATTGCAGCTGAAAAGGTAGTACAGAGATGAAAGACTGTGTATTTTATGGCCGGTTTTCTGAATTGCCTGCAATATGCATTTGTTGGATTTAATCGAAAAATAGCCAATCTGGAAGAGATTTTTTTTCTTTCAGACTGCTCTGAAGTTCATTCCTGAAACCCATTCATCTCCAAGACAGAAAGAAAGCAGGAGGGAAAGAGTGGCTAAGACAAGTCTGAGGAAGGAGAAATCATGACTATGAAGAAAAAAAGGAGGATTATATTTTCAAGATGGAAAAGTTGTTACAGTTTTCATTTAGACTTATTTTTTCCTTTTAAAAGGCTCTTATTTTACTTATAATTACAAAAAAAAAAAAACCCTGAACAAAGTTAATATTAGTCAGTGTGTGCAGATGTGGGTGTGTGTAGTGATGATAACGACATGCTCTTAAAAATTCTGGATTATTTGGGGTTTCCACTTGCTCCAGTCATGGATCTGGATTCCTAAAGGGTCCTGCCACCAATTTAATCAGGGACTCACTTTACAAAGAGAATATAGATATATATTGTTTCACAAGTTTTACAGTTAATTTCTTACTAACTTAATAGGGAGGCATGTTTTGCTTGGATTTGCCTTGTAAGTGCTATAACTAAAAGAGTTTTTAGGCATATCAGCAACCACCTTTCACACAGCTCGGCTGTTTCCAAAACCAGGTACAGAGATAAAATAATTTGTAAGGAATGTTTTCATCTCCAAGAGTATTATGGAAAGCATCTTTCTAAGGCTTTCTGTAGCATGAGTTAAGCATACTCCAATTTATACGACGCTTCATATAGCTTCATTGATTGGGTCTTTAATGTGTCTGTTAATCTATTTTGTCCAGAAATATTTGGCTTTAAACAGGATAAATAAAAACATTAAATCTTGAACATTGCTCTTTGTATGAATGTTGGCATGGTTCATTGAGGAACTTTACCTAGAAGAATTTCCAGTGAGAAAACTGCAGGTATTTCTTACAGAACATGATTTTGAGTAAGGGCATATACATACATGAGTGTATAAACATATATCTAAATAAATCTGTCCCATTATGCAAAACACATCACACTAAAAAAAAAAAAAAAAACACAAAAAAAAGCTAAGAAAGAAATATTATCAAAATATAAGAGGTTTTTTCTGTGTTTTAGTACATTGTAGCTACGTACTTTTTTTTTTTCCATGACACAAGGTTAGAGAGAACTTGTGGTTTGACACTAGCCAAATGCAAGGCACCCACAAAAGCCATTCACTCACTTTCTCTTGTTCTCAGCTAGGCACAGCAGGGGGGAAAATTTGACAAAAGGATCATGAGTTGAGATGAGGACGGGGAGAAAACACTCTGAGGGCAAAGCAGGTTCAAATTTAAAGGTGTAAAGTAAATTTATAATTAACAGAGTTAGAGGAGGATAATGAGAAGCAAAATAAGTCTTTAAACCACCTTTTTGCCCCAGGCCCTATCTCCTTCCCACTGACAGCATAGGGAGACAGGGCATGGGGGTTTTGGTCAGATCTCAACACTTGAGACTGTTTGCTCAGGGAGAGGGGTCTTTTCTCTGCTATGCCATGGGACCCTTCCCATGGCAGATATTTCTCCGTTAACTTCTCCAGCGTGGTTCTAATTTCATGACCAACAGTTCTGCCAAAACTGCTGCAACATGAGTCCCTCCCATGGCAAACAGTCTTACCAAAACTGCTGTGGTGTGAATCACTCGTCCATGGGGTGCAGACTTTTAAGGCTAGGCTGCTCTAGTTTGGAAAGAAGGGCCCTCTCTCTGTGTATCTGGAAGCAGGGTCTCTCTATCTCTATTTGGGTTTCCCAGTGGAACACAGCTTTCTCTGGCATCCACCCACTCCAGCGTGAACACTTTTCCCACAGGCTGCAAATGGATCTCTGCATCCCCTGTGGACTTCATGCATTGCAGCAGGACAGTTTGTTTAACCATAGTCCGCACCATGGCCTGAAGAGGAATCTCGACTCTCACTTGGAGTACTTTCTCCCACTCTTTTTCAGCTCCCCTTGGTGTTGCCACATTGTTTTCCTTCGCATATCTTCACTTCTCTGACTCGAAGAAAACCTGTGGCCCGTAGGTGCTATTGCCAACAAGTCCCACCAATTCAAAGACTCTTGTAAGATCCCACAGTGCCAAGAGGTTGATCTTGTCATGGTTCCACATCAGGGAATCATTTGCCACGTTTCTGCCATCTGTGTTGGTGGCATTTAATGCTTCTCCTCATGCAGGGAGCCGAGAAGGAGGAGCCACCACCACCACTCCTTGTCCTTCCACCCGCAGCATGGCTGGATAGGGACAGACAGGCAGGCCATGCTTGCTGTGGGCAGTGCCCAGGTGGTGGTGGCCATAGCACATCGTTGCCTGCTGCGCCAGGAACGGCCCCGCAGCAGTGCCTCCCCACACCTGGAAAAATCTGCTCATCCGCTGGTTTGATTTCCTTCTTAAATATGTCACCACAGAGGCATACCAGCCTCTCTAACTGGGCCAGCAGCATGTCCATCTTCAGAGCCATCTGGGATTAGCTTCTCACAGCAGCCATTCCTGCAGCTCTCCCTTGCTACCAAAAACCAGGCTGTGCCAAACAGCACAGACTAGGCCAGTAACCCAGACGAAAACCCAAATATGTGATTACTGCATCTAGAAGAATATGTGGGGGGTTTGTTGTTCAATGGTTTTTTAAATATGTGGTTTTATTTATTCTAGGCCAAAAATAGAAAAGCAACAATGATTTGTAACACAGAAAGTTTAATGGGGCCAAATTTTGAGATGTATACACGTGATTTAAGGTACAATGAACTCTGTTACACTCTCAGTTAAGATCATCAAAAGTCTCGAGTAATTAATCAGTATTGTGATTTTAGTTCAAATCTTTCCATGTACAGGGGGAACATCTGCTTTTTTAGATATGCTTGAAATTCTGTTAGATTTTATCCTTCTAAAATATGATAATTATTTCAATATGAAAAGCTTACTTATTTTGCTGAATGGGTTAGAAATTATGGTTGCCTAGTATGTTGGCTTATATGACAGCATTCAGATTCACTCTTACATATATTGCAGAATTCAAGTCCAGATATATGAAGAAAATACCTTCTCCTTTTTCTGTTCTAGAAATGTAAATTTAAAAGTAACTTGATTAGTAGCTTTCATTTTGGAGAACTATTTTATTTTGTTCATATCATGTTGTATAAATATCATTTGATGTGCATTTTACATCTCTTATTCAGAATATTATCAAGCTTTCCTTTTCAAATTCAAGTTTTTAAGTTGTTTTTCCCATTAAAGTTAGTATAGTGTACCTTTGCTGTGTATTTTACTATCAGCATATAAAAATCATTACACTCTACCTTCAAAGAAGCAATCAGGACTAGGATTTTAATGATTTTTTAGTATATTCCATGATATTTCTAGTCTCCAGCAGCAAGGCCTCTGAAGATTTATTCCTTTTCCTATACATACCAAAACCACCAGGTAGAGGAATATGTTGCTCTCCAAACTGTGGCAAAGATCCCAAAACACCATCAAGCCAAAGATCTGCCCCTTTTTTCATATAAAATCAGACCAGAATCTTAAGGGCTGATGGAACTGGGAATGTTGCTTGACTACAAGTGCCAGACCAATCCATGAGAATGTTATTGAGCAAAAGCTTATAAATAAAAGCAAGTTACATCTGCTTCACCTCTAGCAAGACTTGCATGTGTTAGTAGCAAACGTAGTATGACTTCTATCATCCATCATCACCATGTTTAATCAGAAAATCCTTGGAAAAAACATCAGACAAAGAGTAAAAATACTCTACCAAGAATATTTCCCTAGCAGAGAAATGTGCTGCTGAACACCAAAATCTGTTTCAGTTTTGACAGCAAGATGTTTCTTGAGCGTTTGCATCTGTAGAACAACAAATAAATAAATAAATAAATAAATAAATAAATAAATAGTTTACGGCTATTTTTATAACAGACTGTTTTATGCATTTCCGTTGCAGTTTAATAATATATTTGTGGGTCTCCATATATTCTAGCTTCTCTGAAAAGTTTTCCATTGATATGCAGGGTGGGGAGGTGTGGGAGGGGGAAATTCTGGATTGGATTTTTGGTTTCTCTTGGCTCTTGAAAGAGAAGGGAGGCCTGAAAACTTTTCAGAAAGGATATTTTTAAAGGTGTATTCAACATTCGGCATTCAGGTTGTCCTTTTTTTTTTTTTTTTTTTTTTTTTTTTCCTGGAAGACTCTATGGATCACTGAAGAGCTATTAAGCTTATGACATCAAAGGTGCCATGGAAACAAAACCTGATTAAAAGCGATTTCGGTTAGTCTGTTTTAAGCTTTTTTTTTTAATGTTAGCAGAAATGTTTGCATGAGCATCTGAAAGGAAAAAAACCTACTGGTGTTTCTTCCTCTTCTTGTAGATTCTGTTCTGTCTTCCTCATCAAAGTCTGCAAGCTCCATTCTTCTATACCTATAACCAGAAATCAAAGAATGTTGTTTCCACAGTATTTCCCAAACAAGGAAGAGCAAACACACAAAATAGCACCATCACTATGGCCCAAAACTGGCACTTTTTCTAATTCAACTGTAAAAAAGCCAGTTTTGCTCTCTTTGAGAAGAAGGGGTGGGATTAATTGGCTCTAGGAAGAGATTCCCCATTCATCACTCCCTGACATGAAAACCACATCCTCCTTTTTATGTGGAGTCTCAGACTAAAACAAAGAGCCTGAATGCCTGCTCCAGTGCCTGAGACCACTGAGTGCTACACAACTACCTTCAGAGAAACAGATTTACTTTCTAATAAAGTAATCTTTTGCCTTCATTCTTGTTGCCTAAACAATTTTCTAATATTTTTATGCTTTGCGCATACTCAGTTGGAAGATTTGTTGTTTTTATTTTCGGTCTGAGAACCAGCATCATGCTGAAATGACATCTAATTGTGACTGTATCTTCCTTCCTCATACCTTAGTTTCAGTCATTCCCTTGCTTTGCCCAAACCCTTCAGTCCTGGTGAAGGATCCTGGCCAGGATGCAGTTAATTTTTCTGCTAGCCAGGAGGGTCACAGCCAGGGGCTGTAAGATAGATACCACCTCCCACCATGCCAGGGGGTGGGATCAGTGCTCTTCCTGGTTCTGTGGGGTGTGGGGTCAGTGGTGCTGGGTTCTGTGAGGTGAGCACTGTGTGCAAGTCGTTCGCTTCTCTTGGACACTCTGCTGTTGCTACTGCTTTGTTACTGATCATTTTCCTATTTTGTTGCTGTTTCTGGTAAATTGTTCTCTCAAACTGTGGTCTTTACCCTTCTGTGCCTCCAACTCTCCCTTCCACTCCAATACACAGGGAGGAGCACGGGAAGAGTGATCTGGGATGTTGCAGTGGGAAACATTAAATTGGGAAATACCTCTCCTAAACCATGACACCTTCTTACAGCGTCATTGCAACAGCATTTATTTCCAATCCAGACACTAAATAATACCCACATATCTGCAACTGATTTTCCTCTGAGCTTCAGGGGGAGTTTATAACTCCCTCTTTCCATTGCGAATACCCTTGCATGTTTTGTCTTCATTCCTTAGTAATTTTCTGTATCACCGTGATGCCAGTTTCAGCTATCCCTGAGATACTTCCTTTTGAATAAAATGCTTGAGTTAGCTAGATTCCAGTTTGTTGTTCAAAAATTTACTTTAGGGTTACACTCACAAAATTCACTGCTATCATCTTTATGCTTTTCTCTTACCCTGTGTCTCCTCAGGAATTGTCCTTCAGGTTGTTTAAATGTTGTTTGGGTATTTGCACTTCTGCACATATTTCTGAATTGCATGGCATGAGACACAGGCATGAAAGGACTCTGTTCCTGTTCTCTAGCAAGGAGGCAATGCTGTTCAGAGCCTTGTCCAAAGCACTGACCAAATCCAGTAACTAGTAACAAAGGTCCAGCCCCAGTTCACTGTCACTAGGGTATAAGGCAGAAGGGGCCACACTGAGGTAAGAAGAACTATACCCCTGCAAATTATTTATTTGTCATTATTTCTCTCTGTTTTCCTTCTGCCTGCAGCAGGAAGATCAGAAAGATAAAGAGCAGCTGTGGAAACACTCCATCCAAGAAAGAGCCACCAAAAATTTGGTCAGAAATATGTGAAATACGAAGACTGGAAACTTGTACAAATTTGCGATCCTGTGAAAATACCTTAAAGTGTAGTCCCATCCTGTTACAGCAGCTACATTTTAGTCACTTTGTTTTCAACTGTGTGAGAACAGTTTGCTTCATCAGTTGTGCTGACTTATTTATGTTTACCCCTGTGCTTTGCACTCACCTAATAAAGTCTCTGCAGAGACCTTAACATGTCCTTTCAGTACTTATAGGGGGCCTGAAAGAAAGATGAGGACAAATTTTTTAGCACAGCCTGTTATGATACGACAAGGGATAATGGCTTTAAACTAAAAGAGAGTTGAACTAGATTAGATATGAGGAAGAAGTTTGTAGAGTGAGGGTGGTAATAAACTGGCACAGATTGCCCAGAGAAGGGGGTAGATGACCCATCCCTAGAAATATTCAAGTCCAGGTTGGGTGGGGCTTTGAGCAACCTGGTATCGTTGAAGATGTCCCATTGTCAGTACCAGACTTTCTTAAGCGCTGATTTTAGCAATGAGCCAAAACTGCAGCTTTTCTGTCACTGCTGGAAGCCTTTTGCCTTGACTCTGTTCTGTTTCCTCCACTCTATTTTATATCCCTGCATTTAATTTTTCTTTCCCTTTAAAAAATTTTCATTTCCTCTGCATTTTTGTGTTCACCTGTTGCATGCATGTGTTTCCATCAGCTTAGTATTGAAAACCAGCCCTGGCTCTTCTCAAAGCTATCACTTCTGAAATGGCAGCAGCAGTGTGAGCTGAGTGGTTGGGCTACTCTGTATGGAGGAAGGATGAGAGGCTATTTTTCTCTCTAAATTTCACTCAAGCTAATCTTTCCTCTGTCCATACTGATTATTCTAATGAAGTCTGTCTTATCACTTTCTCTGCTTTGATTTTTTTGACTGGAAGGGAACAGATAATTCCATTTATTTTCTCTGTGTTGGGCCTTTTCACTAAACATCCTGAGGAATTACCTGTCTGCTGCACTTTTGACCATTTTCAGGTCTAATGTACATGTTGGTTATAACTCTGGTATTCAGTACGTGATTGCAAAGGAAAGGAGGAAGAAAGTCTCAGACAGCTATTGCTTAGGTCTCATTGATCAGGTCCCTGAAGACAAATAATGCAGAGGAAGGTGCTAAGAGACTTAGACAGTACATGCTTAATCAGTGGCTAGACTCTGAAAAGTCTAGAGTCGTGACACCAACAACAACTTCTGCTTGTGTGATTATTATTCTGAAATCTCCTAACCTTTTGCCTATACACCTTTGTGGTAGTCTTTACAATTCATGTGAAACAATGGAGTCATGCTGTTACGTGTTTCTAAAAAGTCTCCATGTGACAGAGCTATCAAGAGCAGGAGCAGAGAAACAGAAGGAGAAACAGCAGTCTCAGACTTAAGTTCAGCTTCCAGCCACAGGTAGCTTAAGTCGGTAGCACTGCCTGAATTTCAAGGAAAGAGGTGCTGGTTTTGACTCCTCTTGTTCAGCTCCACTTAAAAAGACTTTCTGTGGTGTTGGAGATGTGTTGCCAGACTCCCTGTTTTATAAACTTCTTGTGTAATCCACATTCAAAGTTTGTGAGGCTTTCTTGGGTAAAGCAGGAGTTGCTTTAAATGACATTTAAACCCATATGTTTCACTGGAAAAGGACTTTCTTTTGTAGGTTACAAGATACATAGGTTCATCTGTTTCTATTACCTTCAGCTAAATTGTTTCCCTCCCTTCTCTAAGAAGCAGACAAAACCTCCACTCTCTGCTGCCCTGCTGCCCTGTCTGCTCCCTGAACAGGGCTGTCCAACATAGGTGCTGACATCCCTGCAGGATTTGGCTGATTGCATGTAGTTTGATGTTTGGTGTGCTCCGGGTGTCCTTGTGAAGCCAGGCAGGCTATAAGTGGCAGAAGGGCCCTACCCACATGTGTATCTTAAATACATGGTCTCCTTAAGTTTGACCACACACAGGCAAGTGATTGGGCAAGCTGTGTGCCAACAGAGCCCTTCCCACACTAGCCAGCACTGGAAATGGAACTGCTGCAGACATGCAGTGCAACTGAGATATTTGGCTTCGTGATTTGTGGTGGGAGAAAGAGCCTCAGCACAGTCACCTACTCATTTGGAGGCTCTAAAAACTGCCAGTTCTGATGCCCAAAAAGTGTCTGCCCCCACACCCTCTGCCGCTGGTGTGACTCTATTTTCTGCTGGGGGGACAAACAGCCCACTTTGGGGAGTCACATCTTGGGAACTGAGAGGGGGGAGGAAGTCACCTTGGTGATTGTAAAATGCAAAAGTAATGGTAAAAAGTGGGGACTGGGTGACAATTCAGTCCAGACATTGGTCTGAGTTTTCAAGGATATGGATGGGCACAACTCCTCCTCTGGATGCCAGCTTCCAGCTTGAACCCAAGCCTGGATGCAGCCTTGAGCCAGTTACTCAAGCCTGAATCAACCCCACTTCTCTAGCACATCTAAACCAGGAGGGTCATTGCTATAAGTTATTATATAGACTCACCTCCATGGTGTTTAGTCCATCTTGGTTCGGGTCACCCCTGGAGCTGTCTGTCTTTCTCTATTGATAAAAGGAGCTGGAGGCATTTAAATAAACTTAACCAAGATCTTAACCTCCCTACAAAGAGGAGTGCTCCTCCCAGTGCTATGGCAGCACACCCATAGCCACCTACCCTGCACCTCCATGGAAACTCCTCTGGGATCAAAATTAACAAATGTAGCAGTGTTTTCTGGCTTAGGGAAATGTAAAACGAACAAATAGGAAATAGGAATAAGAAAAATAGATTATCTTTTCTAAACATGGGAAGGGGAATGCCCATTGGGGTTCCCCAACCTCAGGAAGGTGAGGAAAATCATCCCGGTCCCAGGGTGAAGTCAGTGTTACAGGAGCAAAGAGATACTGCTGACCACGAGGCTCAGGGTTTGCTGCCACCCATGAACACCTACTCCATGGAGTTTGTCTCACCACAGTCTTGTAAGATGCCTCTGGTTCAATCTCCTCCTTGTTGTGTGTGTGCCCCAAGCAGGATAGGAAAAAATACCTTTTCATTGGTTTTTTTCGTTTGCTAATGTACAATAATCCTGCAGGAAATAAGCAACTCTTCTGCCGTAATTTCAGGACATTTTTTTCCCTACCAGGTTTCTGCTTTGAAATTGTTCCTAGCAAAAAAGCCCTCGTACTTCCCTGGGACACACCAGGTCCTCATTCCCAAGGGGCTGTGCTGGCAGCTCTGTGGGTTTCAGTGGGCCAGGGTACCAGGTTGTGAAGGCACCAGACCTGTGCTGGATTTATATGCTAGCTCTGCACCTCTTTTTTGGCGCTCACAAAAGATGTGGCAAGTTTTTAGCTGTTTCCCATTCTCTGAAAGCTGGAGACAATTGATTTTGCATGACTCTTCAAGGCTTCTCCTGAAGCCTGTTTCCCAAATCCCTGAAGAAAAATGAGGAATTAAAAGGGATATATATTTGAGATATATTTCTTTGGATTTTTTTGACATCAATCATATATTTTCTGAATGAAAATTGCTGTATGGTGACACTTATGGCATTGGCAATATGTGTCTGACATCCTACTGGGCAGCAATTCCCTTAGAAAAGGCTTGTGTGACTGGAAACTATTTCCTGTCCTTAAAGCCTTTAATAGGCAGCAATTGCTTGACACTTGGATGCACACATTGAATCCTTTACGTTGTCATTCATCAGGGAGATCTCAGAGGCACCAAATAGCTTTGAGTGGTGCTTCCTAAGCTCCTGGCACTCCAGATGTGGTGTGCTTTCCCACTAATTGGGGAGAGATTAGCAAAGTTCAAGCAGGGCTGTCTTTTTCCCCAAAAGAAGGGTGTTTTTTACTAGAGAAACCAAATCTTTCTGAATCCATGAATTCTGGAGTCTTAAAGAGAAACCCGTGACTCCGAGCTGTCTCTCTTTCCAGCAGAAACTCCTCCTTGCACAGTACGCCTCCTTTCATTGCATAATGATGGTAGACTAGTCTAGATGTGACGCCTCTCTGGGAAGCCTTGTCTTTGCTCCTGGTGCATGGGGTGAAGCAAGATCTGGAGACTAAGCTCTAATTAGAAAAGCCTTAGCTTCACTCCTAAATAGACTTCAGGAGGAATCTGGCAATTTCAGGGCAGGCATAAAAGAAATCTGAATTTCTAGAGGGTTGTCAAGCGTAATTAGAGCTTGGCATGTATTTTCAGGTGTCAAGGGGGTGCGGTGATGATTTGTGAGAAGTGTCCTGAGCCTGACAACTTTGAGGGCCAGCACTGGGAGGAGCAGATCAGCAGGAAACTGCTCAAAGGAGTAGGGGTTTGCCAGGTCTTTGGAGTCCTATTTGTGTTTAAATGTGGTATACAAACAGTGAAAATGTAAATGGTAGAGGTTTCTTAGTGAAAATCACCAGTCTGGGAAAAAATCCAAATACCTGATGATTTCATAGGAATTTGCTGGGCCAGTTTATGGGCCTGCAAACTACTGAAAGAGAAAATGCTCTAAATGTTTGCTTCTGACAAATAAATGTGTCAGGTTTATTTCAAAATAAATGTATCATTATTCTTGAATACTTTTTTAATTATTATTACAGTCACATCTTAGCTAGCTAGAGTTTTTATTCAGTTGAAATATGTGCTATAAGTCCATTTGAAACTAAATGAGTTAATCTGACTGCAACACATATTTTGGGCTACTCCTTGACTAAACAAAAAAAAAATTGTCTTGTGCACCACACCAATTGGTTGTGTATTTCTATTTGTTTCGGGTAAGAAAATGTGTGAAATTCAAAACAGGAGTGTGGACAGCTATTGTACCAATTGAGGAATATTGAAACATGCAGGCTCTGAAAATAACAATATAACATCTCTCTGCACTTGCTTAGGCAAAGGCTGCCAATGGAGACCCTGTGGCCCAGATGCAGCCTGAACACTCTTCTGCTATTGTATTGCTGTGTAAGATTATTTTTATCCATTAAAGTAGTGGGACACCCTGGCTTGGTCAGAAGTAAATCCAAACTACTGTACACTGCTGTGTATGTGAAGTAGCTTCTGTAAGTATTGGAATATGTCAACACTTTCTGGCAAATAATGTATTCAACTGGAAGCTATTTTTGCAGTTGTGACAAAAAAAAAAAACCTTCCTAATGCAGATGAAAAATATAGAAAAATAAAATATTACTACTTTAAAAAAAAAACAAGAAAAACCAAGAAAGTTGGGAAAAACATATACATAATGGATTTAAAGGAGAATTAAGTGGTCCACCACACTTTTGGTGGTGAGACCTTGTTTCAGCTAGGTCACCTGCATCCCCAGGTGCAGTGGGATCCCATCATGGGCAGTCTGCTTCTTTGTGCCCATACACATGGCATCAGTCACTCTCATGCTGCTGCCCAAGTGCTAGCATTTCAGATCCTTTCTTGACTCTTTTTAAGAAGGATACAAAAGGTCTAAGGGGTCAAAATGTAAAATCAGGCACTGCATAATCACCTCTCCTGTATTTCTCCCTGGAATTTTCCTGACATAGCTGTGGGGCAGGAGAAGTGGTAGTGGCTGACTTTTTGTTGGCTGATACCTTTCCTGGTTAGCTCCCAGATATTCCAAACCAGATATTGCACAGTGTTTTGCAAAGGGTGAAGGCCCAAAAAGGCAACTGTGAAGGCAGCTACTGACAGGTTATGTATTTACTGACAGAATATACCTGATATGATATGTTTGGAGCTGTAAAGTGACTTCTTGGTCCTGGCCCCTCCAAAGACTATTTTGGAAAATTAAATTTTAGGAATGCCCCAACCTATGTGCTCTGCTGGGTGGTTCCCTCACCCTTTGCTGTCGGCTGTGCACATCACAGAGCACGCTGCTAATCATAGGCACAGCAGTAAATTCAAATAAGCCAATTAAATCCATATTGGGATGAGTTTGCAGTGTCACAGGACTCAGGACACAACCTGGACTGTTGGGGTCTGCATCCTGAGCAGGCTGTGACAGGACCCCAAGTCATGTTCACAGCACCCAGTCCCTGCAAGGCAAAGAGGGTGGTACAGCCGGGCAGGCAGTGTCTTCTCTCCTGGGAGTGGTGTGACCTGCTTCCTGGGCTAGGAACACCTATCCTGACATTTCCACTAAACCTGGGAAGAAGCACTGGCCCACTGTACTGGGGTGAGGAGGGCTGGCCCAGAGAGAGGAGTAAAAACCTTAAATACAGGTCTTGCTAACTTTCACTCTGCCTTAAGCAAAGGGAAGATGATCGAACAAGGATTTTTTTTTTTTTCCCTAGTTTAAAATATGTCTGTCTAGTATATCATGCCCTTTTATTTTCTAGTATGCTGTTTCCCTTCCCTGCCAAGCAGCTCCCACCTTTCTCCTTTCCTGTGTCTCAGCTGTGGTGGGTGCCCATGTGCAGGGCACTCATGCTCAGCCCCTGCTGTGCGACACACCTGTCCTGCTCCAGGAGGTCGTGGCTTCAAAACCTCACTGTAGCCTAGAGTGGAGAATTTCTGGGAAATCTAGTTTCACTGAATTAAAACAATGCATAAGCATTAACAAGGAGGAGGCTCTGAAAACCCCAGATTTCTTGAGAAATAAAAGCTCTTTTAAGGTGTCTTGTGCATTAAAACTTGTATGGAACTTGAAGGAATTAAGCATATCAGATTCTTGGACTGACATGACTGGAGATAAACTAATTTCCTCCAGCTGAAGGGCTGAGAAATTCTGCACAGAAGTGTAGTGGCCTTACCAAACCCCTGTGTTCCAGCAGGGGTGGAAAAGGAACCCAGCCACAGGAGCAGCAGCCCTTCCCTCCCAAAAGGCTTTCTTGTACCCTTAATTACAAGCAATTGGATCTCATACTACCAAGTTGTTAGAAGCAAACTTTGTAAATGTGCATTGTCATGGCGACAGTATAGATCAGCTGAAGGACCATATGGTTCTTTACTCCTTCGAGCTATCACTGGAAGGAGTAGACTGAGGAATATATTTAGTGTTTTCTTTTCAACAGATGACTAAAGATAAGGTAATAAAATTAGTTGGAGAAAACCCTCCTCCTTTCCTATGGGAAGTTGGCTGCTCTTTACTCTGCATTAGAAAAAAATATTACTGAGATCTCTTGTGTTACAGCTGATCATTGACAGGTGTTTTGGAAAGGTCATATCTGAGAGCCTCTCCTCACAAAGGAGAACATGATTACCTTTCTTTCCTTAAAGTTGTATGAACTTTCTCCTTTTAAAAGCCATGTCTGTATGGGATTTTTCTCAGACAGATAATTTTTCCTTAGAAGAAGACTCCTTTGATCATAACTATATGCTCACGTCCACTTTAAGACCACCTCACCATCTCAAGGTGAGCAACAGCCTCACTCCGAAGTTCTTCAGCAACCACAAACGATCTAATGCTGGCACTGGTGGAATGAGTAGTTCCCTGCAGCCCTGTTAGACATGCCTGGAAGAGCCCTTGGCTGCCCCTCTGCTCTTCTATCAAGAATGCCAATTGCTTTAATAGTGGGGTTTAATAGAGCTGTGATGGAAATAAGGAGACCCTTTGTCCCACAGGGTTGGAGAGAGGTGCACGGAGCTAAAAAAAGACAGTGAAACTGCTGATGATACCACCACTTCTCAAGAAAAGCTTTGTTTTAGGGCGAGAAAAATACACTTTAGTCCAAGAAACAAACAAAAGTATCATGCAAAAATATTTGACCAGCTTTATGAATCCTATTCACTGGCAAGTGGACCACTGTAGTTCATATGAGCTGGGCAACAGATGTTACACTTCAGCAGCCAATCTTTAGCACAGAACAGCCTAAGTATAATTCACTTGCCAATTAACAGGCTAAGCAAGCAGTAGATTGTTCTATGCCTTTATGATACATGTGCTCAGAAAGGGCAGCCTGACTGCAGTGTGTCAGCTGGATTTACTTCAGGAAAAATATTCCCCTTGCAAGTCTGAGCTTCATGTCTCCTCCTGGAGTGCAGGTGGAAGCAGAATATTCTTTCCCTCTGGTTGTGGTCTGCTTGGGAATAGTTATAATCTTTCCCATAATGTAATGATTAGCATGGTATCTTAGGAATTTTAGGGCTGATTCTTTGGGGTCTCTCTGAAAGCAAGAGCACAGGCAAATAAGAAAGGAACATCAGCTGGATGAGCAGCCTGATGGAAACAGAGAAGGGGTCATGTTTTTCTGGTCCCTTGATCCCTTGCTGCCAAGGATGGACAGGCTAAAAAGGATCTGCTGCTTGGTTTGGGGGTGACAGCTTTGCCTTTTAACTTTTTTCCATGTTTTTTACATTCATCAAGACAGCAAGTCTCCTATAAGGAGCAGCCTCAGTCAGGTGAGGGTAGGAAATTACATGAACATTTGAGAATAATTGGCAGCTGTGCCAGGCAGCACGAACAGAAAGATGTGTGAACAGGAAGGGTGTTTGGCTGCAGCTTTTCAGATATTGGGAGGCTTTGTTTCCTGAGGTTTCTGTTGTTTTACTGGCAGGTACATGACTAGGTGTCCAGGGCAAAGGGACCAGAACAAAGCTGCCCAGACCTCCTTTCTTCTTCCCTCCTCTAGGTCCATGGTCCTGAGTGAGTTACTTCTCTGGACAAGATCCTGATTCCCTGACTGAGGGAAAGATCTGTCAGACTGGAGGGGGGAGAAAAGAAGACACTAGTTTGGTCAAACAAACACAAATTTGACTTTACTCATAACAAAAAAATTGTGACATTTTTCCTCCTTCTGCCTCAAATCTTTTGCACTTAGAGGGGTTTTTTTAACACTAAACTATCTATTTTGGTTTAAATTGTGCCATGGAGTACTAAACCAGAAAATAGAACATCCTTAAGCCTGCCAAGTTGAACCAAAAGAGAGGAGATTCTTGAATTAACACAGCCAAAGAGTTGAAGTTTAGCAAAATTTCTGATTCCTAAAAATCATTGTTTTTAGTGGGACATTAAATGGCTTTATAACATGTACTATGTGATGCTGTACTCACAAAAAAAGAAAAAAATGCACATCTTATGTGCATATAACACAACTTGACAGTTTTAACCGTGTGTATAATTAGTGATATTGTCTCAGTAACAGTGAGAATGACTTCTTGTTGGCACTTCATCCCATTAAATTGAATCTTCCCCAAGGAGGAAAATCTAGGAGGCACTAGTCAGTCACTGACTCACTATCAGCTGCCTCCTTGCTAAAGCCTGAATGCATTCCATAGTAAGTTATTTGTCACAGTGACTCAGCATTGTAGGCTCCTTTTTAATTTCTCTCTCACCACAGAGCCAAGAAAATCTCCCACCTCCCCATGCCGTATGCTACTGAGATAGCAGTTTGTATCATCGGCCAAAGGATAACATATTTAAATGTATGCAAGGAGCCTTATAAGGGCATTAACACTTGCCTCCAGGTTGCACGTCACGATGGCAAGCCAAGGAAGAGGCACCAATAATAGATGCCTTGTGTTTGTACATGCCATGGTGACTATTTGTGCCGTTCGTGGGAAACGGAGTGATACGCCAGACGGCGAAGTGTTTCATTTACCCAGAGTCACGGGGGTTGAGCTGAGTGAGTCTTCACTCAGACATGCAGCCCATTCCTGGAAAGGTCAGCGAACAGATCCTGCCAGCCTGGGGGCTGGCTGTGGGAGGAGGACTGGGAATCAACCCCAGTCCTCTCTCTCCCTTCATCAGGTAGCTCCTCTTCAGCCCAGAAAAGTCAGTATTAAATGATAGGGACTCTGAGCTGAGGCACTATATCTGCTTCAATTTGAACACCTCTACCTTGGTTACCCCTGTGTAAAGTTGAGGATGATGAGATGTACCATCCTCTGTCAACTGCCCTGCGTTCTCTGCATTGAAATGCTGGTCCTATTAATCACAGGCATTCCCCAGCTGGTGCCTCAAACCAATGGGAGAAAAAGCTGTTGAGATCAGATTCCTGCTTGGATTATGTCACTCGTGAAACCACAGCCTCAGTCACAGGGGATGAGGGAAGACAGCTGTGTGATATGAAAAATGGCCAGTGGTACCCAGTCTGATGAAGAAGTGCAGAGAGGCAGAGTAATGCTGTTGTTTCTCTCTGCCACCTGGTGAGCCAACTACTTCCTCATGGCATCATCTTGTATTTACCCAAGTAATGACCTGCTTTCGTATTGCTTTATCCCTCAGGCCATATTGGCCACAGGTGTAATCTGTGGAGAATTTATAATTCAGGGAAAGAAGTCACATGGCTTTGTACCTACTGAGAAATGCTATTTATTCTGATAGAAATTAGTCTGCATTAAGTCAGAATGAGCAGTATGGGAACCAGACCAAGTAACCAAGAGCTGCAGAGGGGAAAGCTGGGAAAATCAGCAAAATTCCCCAAACATTCTGAAGAGGGAGTGGATTGCATAGATCACTTTTTTTTTTTTTTTTTTTTTTTTTTTTTTTTTTTTTTTTTTGCCTAAACTAATATAAAGTTCTCAAAGCTCAGTCAAAGGACTGAAGCTCAAATCCATATCATCTTTTGTTGTTGTTGTTGTAAGAGCACGGCTTTCAATTAAAAATTAAGGCTGCTGAGATCCAAACAAAGGCAGATAAAAACAATTTCTACTCTGCACACTATGTGGTGGGTGACAATCAAAAGGGAAAAAAGATTAATCGAGTTACAATAGTATTTTAATGCCTACAAATGGAAGTTTGAACAACAGTGATCTCATGTCCAAGATGCTTTTTGAAATCAGTCATTCTCACATGTAAGAATGTACAGTATTCCCATGACTGAGTGATCCCACCATAAGCAGCAGAATCTTCCCTCTGACCAGTCTGCTGCCAGGTGGGAGAAGTGCTGCACACAGGGTGTTTTGGAGCCCCTGTGTACAGATGTACTTGTCAGTACAAATGGGTGTGTGCACACAGTATTAGGCAGGCATTAGTCGTGAATTAGTATTAACCCAGGCATTAGTTGTGAATTCATGGCCAGGGAGTTTTGCACAAACAAAATGATTGTGACTTATGCTTGCCATTTGGGCTCCTGTGCTGGCCAAAGGGGAGGGTGGATGTCTGTGTTCTCCCTGATGGATTGCAAGGCTATAGCTGCTGGAATTTTAAGGATCCCTTTCTGTGCTGTCAGCTACAGACAGAGCTCTTGCCAATGACATGCCATCCATCACAAAACCTCCCCAGTCACCTTTGTGTAAGGATCTAGTGACCACACAGCTCAACTGAGTTTTGCATATGTTATTTTTCTCCTGAATCCTTCCTCATTTTCTCCTCCCTTGTTACTCAAACATTATTTAGGAAAGTAGTGGTTACAAAGGTCAAGTTCAACTCCCTAGGGGTTAACAGCCAATGTTTACTTAATATCACCTGGGATGGGAGGTGAGCTGGGGGCCTTTAAGAAGAAACTCACGGAAGGTCCATTCTCCAGATGAAAGCTTGATAGAAAGGAGCAGGCTATCAGCTTTGGGAAAATATCCTCCAGAGTTGAGAGAAAAGTAAATAACATGTCAGCCAGGATAATTCAAGTTGCCTGTGCTCTCCTGGATGGTAACAAGTGTGCATATAGCTATGGTTGAGTATGTCGCTGCTGCCCTTCTTCCACCGTATATGCAGCACTCTTCATGCATGTCTGTGGCAATATGTGTTGCAAGTATGTTGCTATATTGTATCATGTTGGAGGTTAAGGACTAAAGCAAGACATACCAGGCAAGTTACTGAAACAGTGACCAACCACTCTCAAAAAAACCAAACCAAACCAAACCAAAATACATACATACCTACCTACATATATATATATACACACATATATGTATTTATACACACACACACACATATACATACAGATATATATATATATAGTTGGCTCCCAACTATTAGAAATACTTTAATGGCAGATCTTGGAATCTGTTTTTTCAAGCCTGCTTATTCATCCTCTTTTGGTCAGCAGGAAAACAGTCATAATTCAAATTTGCTCCAGACCAGAAGTGCTAAGTGGACAGATGGTTTGGATCATCACAGCTCGCAACAATATCAGTATTAATTGTATCTTTGCAAAACTGTCTTCAAGTCACCAGGAATATATTGACTATATCACCTTTTTCTCTCTTTCAAATACTCCGTCATCTTATCCCATGAACCATTGTTGGTAATAAGAATCTCCTGTGATCAAAAATCCAAGCTGAGATGTCCTTCTCAAACTTGTCCATTTTTTTCTGATCTTTCAGCTGGAAAGGTTTAGAGTTTAGGAACTAGTCATGTAAACAGTTGCCTTGCACATATAGAGGCAACTTCACAGGAAATCCTTTTCCAAAGAAATGGTAGAATAATGTTTCACATTATTATAAGAATTTCAAATGTGCTGCTGACATGCTATTTTTACTTTCTCTTCATTTTGAAGTTGTTTGGTACTGTTCTATTCTATATGTGTCAAAATATTTTTAATGTTTTTCCTTGCTAACTGAGTATAGTCACAGTAATGACTTGAAGCTAGTTCTCATCTAGCCCATAAATGATGGGAAAAATCACATCCTTAGAAATAACACTTGATCTTGCATACGTGGTTGGTAGAGTGACCTGTTGCAGAAGAGAAAGGAGAAGTAGGAAAATGTTATGCCAACACTTTGGTATAACATTTCAAAAATTTCAAGTGAAGAGTCTTCTGTACAGAAATTTGAATGGTGATTCTGACTACTGATATTACCCCTCTAATGGCTCAGAGTTCAAGATAAAAATAGCAGTATTTCCTATTAAAATGGTAAACATATACCATGAGGATACAACAAAACCTCAAGTGGTTAATGAGTTTCTCAAAAGTCTCTCTTCTCCCATTGCTACATTTATCACTCTAGAAAGCAAATGGAGTCTAGTAGGAGAGTGTTACTGCAAACAGCCCTAAGGCTTTGAGTGGGTTGCCTTTCTCAGAAGGGGGTGATCTTGTTGTGTGATCTCCCACCAGGTAATGATAGCCCTGTCAGCTATTGCAGAGTGAGAAGTGACAGCCTCCAGAAGTTCTGGGAGTGGTGACCCTCCTCTTTCTAAGCATTCCTCGGAGACAGCAAAGCAGACACCACAGTACTATAATGGGCTTCACAAAGATTTCATGTTCTCTCTCAAGAAAAGCCTTGCCTTTGCAACACTAGGTGACCATTATCCTGTATCAGCTCTCAGCTCCATAGATTTGTGATGGCAAAATGGTTATTGCCTTGTGAAGACAATTGCTCTTGACTTCACTTTCTACAAATAACTCTGCAGGACAAAAAGTACAGTTGGAAATCAAGTATTTGAGGTCTTTTCTCTGCCCCCTCCCCCTTCTTTAGATTATTTGTGCTGTTTTCACAGCTACTAAAGATTGAAAACAGACCAATCAATCAGCCCTAAACTACCCTGAAGGAGCTCTGAAGGCCACCTCTGCAACCGCGTGGCTCAGTCCTCACAGCAGGTATGGGCTGAAACATCTTGGTCTTTGAGTGTTTGCAAGCTGGAAAGTCTTCCAGCTTTAAGTGATTAAAATAGAACTGGAAAGGGGACAAAATTCCTGTGAAAATTTCTTTGAAGCTAGAAATCAAGTATCACCTTTACTGGAGCGGGTCAGTCTGGGAGAAGGCTCTGCACAAGGTTCCCCTGTACCTCCCTGCTCTCTCCAGGGCAGGTCCCTCCACTAAAATAAAGTGCTTTTCTTGGTTTAGGTAGAGGGTTGTACAGTAGGAGATATGAAGGAATTCACTATGTCCCTCCTTTAGGAATAAATTCTCTTTATTTCTGGGTGTAATCAGGCTACAGCTGCTACCCATATTAGCACTTTGTTCTTTTATGTCTCCTCCTGACTGAGATTCAAATCCATTTTTTGGGAAAAATCCCTCCAGAAAGGCAGCTTTTGCATTTCAGAGATGGAGAAACCAAGTCACATAGATAACAGAATTATTCACCTGCGCATGTGAGTGTTGTAAAGGACAGTAGAACCCTGGTCTCTTAATTTCTAGTTACACAATCCAGCCACAAGTTTTGAGGTAAACTTTCATTTTTCCATGACCTGTAGGGATTACTGCTTGCAGATAAGACACAGTTGATTGTGGGAGAGGAGAAGTGCAGCTGTGAGGAGAGCATCAGTCTTGTGTAAACCATGATACAGACACTGAACATCATCTAAAACAGCAGACTGGGGCTAAAAAGGTCTCTGTAAAAGGGGAGAAAATAAGTGCAGTGGCCATGGAGGGATCCTGGCAGAGTTCAGCAATGCTCCATGGTTAATTGCTGCTTGCAAGGCCCTAGCACTAAACTTAATGCTTCTTTCTATCTGTGACAAAACAGCAAGACCAACACTAAGAAAGGCAAGATTACCTTAGCTAGAGGGAATCCTACAGCTGGATACTTCAGCCATTGAAACACTGTAATTTCAGATTGATTTTTTCCATGGGTCAAGCAGGGTTGCTCTTTCACATGGCAGTTTTGTCCTGGAAGATGTTTGGTTGCTCAACCCTTCACCGTCACTTTCTAATAAAATTCTTGATTTGTAGTTTTGTGCTGAAATGCCTAGGACAGCTGTCACTCTGCCCCAAAGTCATAAATCCTCATAGTTCTCCTCATCTGGCAGCCCTCTGTGATTAAAGTAAGAGCTGCTTGGAACGATGAATCACTGAGGCTCATAGGTATTCACTCACTGTCTTACCACTGCAGCCCACTCCGTGTTGTCCAGTCTCTGTTTGCCTGACATAAACAATAGATAAGATGTCAAACATGCAGAATTGCTCTGAAAGGAAACAGCAATGATTTCTAGAGCTCCAGATTTTTTATTTCCTTTTAAGCTTGGAAATTTAATGTGAGGGTTCTCAAAAACTACCAGGAACTCTGGAGTGGATGGCAGTTTAGTTTATTTGTGCATATAAAGCATGTTTCAGTGCAGCAGGGAGAGAGATACCATTCATACCTAATAACAAGCACAAAAATTACTAGTGCCTCTTGTGTAAGTAATTTAGATTCTCTTGGGGTATTTTTCCACAGCATTCCCTTCTATTTATCAATTTCTTCCCTGTATCTCCCAGTTTGCCTGCATCTTCATTCATCATTCATTTACAAAGCCATTCCAACCATCAGAAACCAATTTCCTCTCTGACCCCAGTCCTGTAACAAAACAATACTACCCTGCATTCAAGTAATGTTACGAAGATGTGGGGTGTTTTGAACAAAGGAGTGTGTAACAGGAGGTGGATTAAGACTACAAAGCCAACTGTGTTTAGTGAACTGTCTCATCTTCAGCTCAGCATACCTCTACAACATAAAAATAGATGTTTTCCACGTTATTCTCATGCGTAGCCCTGTAAACTGCCATAAAATTACACATCAAGCTAATGGACACTGAATTTTGACTTGCAGTTTTGTTCTTTTCCCAACCCTGAATCTTTGATTCCTTTCTCCAATCAGCTTAATTAACCCAAGCCCACCCAACAAGTACCTGTCTAGCAGCTGCTCATCCCACATGTGCTGCTCTGCCTCTGAATCACTGCCTTGACTGAGCTCCAAGGGCTCTGCTTTTCTCTCCCTCTGGGCGTACATGTACGAACGTGCAAACATACTGCAGGCAACACGTCTCATCCCTATCTGCAGATAGCAAACAAAAATCACCTGGGCTGTTACACAACCAGCACCTTACATCTCTACAAATTTGTTGCTCTGTTCACTGGTGTGTCTGACCAGTGAACCTCCATGGTGGTGGGACCTGTGTGCCCTGCCAACAGAAGATTACATCCTCCCAACATTTCCAGGAGGTAAGGGGCCCACACGGCTCTTGATACCTTCTCAGAGGAGGGACTGGGTTGCTTGTCCAGGAAGGTGTGGGGAGCTGTGAAGTAGGTTGGGTTTAGAGTTTTCCTGGGGATATCCAGCCTTGTATTGCATGCCTATCTCACCAATACCTGTATCTTCTGTAGACCATAGACCCCATGCAGGAGGGGAAGGTAAAGGAGTCTGAGATTGCATAGCTACAATGGTTTTAACACCCTGAATTACTCTAAGTTTATTGGGAGAAGCAGTGTCACTTCTTAGCTGTTGGCCCTTGAACTTTGTGTTATATGGGACAGTGGTTAAGTAAGAATGCTTTTACCAATCTAGCCATAATTTCTGAGTGGGAAATAATGATAATGGATTACAATTTTTTTTTCAACTTCAGTTTTTGATGGTGCTTTGCTTTTGATAAGACTGAATAAAAATACTGATCCTTTCAGATCTTGCCCTCATAATCTCACTTTTTCCTGTAAACCAAGAGCTTTGTATGTTAAAGGGTCACATCTGTAGGAGAGAATGGCAGATACATGGAGTCCTCCTGACTATTTTTTACCCTGTCTCATACAAATAACATGGTTTCACTGTAGCATCCATGCTGGCAGTGGTCCTTTGGTGTTCCTCCAAGGAAAAGGCTTCATTTCAACCTACAGGGCATCAGGAGCTGAGGAGGACCATTTTTTGTGTCATTGTTCTCAGTCATTCTCTAAAGTCCAATTTTTATTTTCTAAATTGCCATATTTCTATTCTGATTTATAGTCAGTCTTGGTCTGCATGTAAAGAACATATAAGTGCATGTAAATTTTACATTACTTATCTACACATCTGTGTACAAAAAGGCTGGGAAGCAGTATGGTCAATATGATGCCAGCCTTTCACTCTGGGATGTGACACTCCTTTAGATAGCCACAGTCCTTGGCCTTTTCACTTGTCAGAGCCCTTCTGCTCTTTCCACAGCTGTTGGCCCATCCCCTCCTCTGCCTGGCACCCAGGCACTGAGAGGGATGCACAGTGGTGAAGGGGTACCATGCCCTGCCTGCATTCCCCCTCCATGAGCAGGGAGCATCTCTCCAGAGCTCCATTACCCTCCTCTCTTCTGCTGACTCACAACAAACACCTCCTTGCCCATCAGCATTTCCTGCCTTCCAGACACAAGCTTGCAGAGAGGGTATCTGCACCTAAGTCCTCCTTGCTCCATGTGCTCCAACCCTACCCTGTTTCCTCCAGAGAATCTGCTAGAGAGAGCCTGCATGCTGTCAACAATGTCTCTGGCTGGTCCAGGAAGAGACAATTTCCTACCTCCCTCCATAAAGCACAGGACCACCTCCCAGGGCTTAGTGTGCACTCTGACATCAGGAACAGTTATTTCAGGTGTTTCTTGCTTTTGATGGTGCCAATGTAGCTAGAATAAAAAGACATCAGATTAATAAGAGGGTACTTCTAAAGATGGGAACTGTTGACAGCACAGCACATTGTACCTACTTCACATGACTATGAGCACTGGCCTCTCCATACTGATCAGTTTCAGAGCCTGTGGGTTATTTATCAGCACCTTTTGCCCATTTATATTAGTAAATCTAAGTGACAGAGAATAAGCTCTAATAATCAGTTTTCAAAATAAAAAGTCATTATCCTAATAAAGAATTTGGTGGGGGAAAAAATTTAATTAGCTTCATTTAGTAATCAGTATCGTCAAGCCATGATTGGACTGATTTGAACAGTTTTGTTTGGTTTTCTTCTCGACTTGTTTCTTTAAGAGGTCCAAGGTACCTCAGACAGATGTAAGTTTGCAAGATGGTTTGTGTAAGGTGGATGAGCTTGGCAAAGCCGTGGTGCTACATCAAGTTAAGCAACTTAGAATCCGGGCTGCACTTTTCAAATTACATTCAAGGGCTCATTCAACTTCATGTTGTTAGTTAACTATATAATTTTTTTTTAAATCATTTCATCTTGCCAGTGTTTTGGCTTGTGTTGCTCTTTTCTCTAAGAATGCTCTTTAGACCTATACATATATATATATATATATTTAGAGAGACTTGGTAGTACAAGAAGGCATTATGCTTAGATACAGTGATTTATATGCTCCTAATTAGGTAATTGAGAGTTAGTAGTATTCTATTACTTTCTTATCTACTTACTTGCAATTAATAATTTGTTTTCCACCTTATGGCTTATCCCCTATTTTTTCCTTAGAAGTATTGCCACACAATTCAGGATTAGTGGGATTACTCCTGAGCAAGGAATGCCAAAAGACTTGCGAGAAATACAAGACAAAAGATAAATGTGAGATTATGAGAGACAGCAACTTCATAGCAACTGCATATTTAAGCCAAAAACCAAACCCACTGAAAGACAGAGAAACCTTAGGCCAAGTTTCATTTTGATCTCACATAACAGCGCAGACCTCAGATTATTAATAACAATAGACATCTTGAGTAATCCCAACAAATAATCTGGAATTATATTTATTGCAGTTATCTGAATCTGCCCATCTTCCTCCCCTTGTAGTATCTGGGTTGCCTTCTCCTCCTCCTTTGGAAGGCAGGCTGCCCAAAAAATGATTCACCCAGAAAAAATCAGAAAATATTGCCATGCATTATCTGCTCTTCAGGCCTGTGTTTTGACCCAAGTGCTGATTGATAAAAAACCTGATTAAAGAGAGAAGGCTGGTGGCACAGCATGGGATGGCAGCTGTGGCATGGAGGGCCCCCAACATTGCAGGGCTTCACAGGCAAACCTTGCTGCCAGTACGTGCGCAGGCATGTGTGCTTCCAACCACCCAGCACAGCAGTACCTGGCTCCACAGGCACTTGGAGGGTGAGCCCTGTACTCATCTTGCTCCTGTAGCTCTGAGGCAAGGTAGGGCTCAGAAGGATACCCAGTCACAAATGGAAAGAAGGCATCAGGTGAGGAGCACAACCACTGCCGGCTCACAAGCAGCAACATCCTGTCTCCATGACCATGTGCTCCCAGACCGTCTGCCTAACCTGGTCTCCTATGACAAGGTAGCACATGTAGTGTATTAGGGAAAAGCTGTGGATATTGTTTACTTGGACCTTAGTAAAGTCTGTGATACCTGAAGAAATTGCCTGTTCATGGTCTGGATGAATATGCTCTTTTCTTGGTAAAAACTGACTGGACAGCTGAACCCAAAGAGAGATGGTGAAAGAAGTTACATCCAGCTGGCAGTCGATCACAAGTCAGGTTCCCCAGGGCCAGTTCTGTTTAATGTCTTTATCTATGATCTGGACAAGGGGATCAAGGGCACCCTCACTGAATTTGCAGAAAACACCATGCTGGGTGAGCGTGTTGATCTGCTGGAGGGCAAGAAGGCTCTGCAGAGGGATATGGACAGGCTGGATCAATGAGCTGAGGCAAGTTGTATGAGGGACAAGAAGGTGTACATGCTGGATCCTGAGCTTGGGTCTTGACAATCCCATGCAGCACTGCAGGCTGGAGTCAGAGTGTCTGGAAAGCTGCCCAGTGGAAAAGGACCTGAGGGTGCTGGACAACAGCAACTGAACACAAGCCACCTGTACCCAGGTGGGCAAAAAGGTCGATGGCAGCTTGGTGTGTATCAGAAATAGTGTGGCCAGGAGGATCAGGGCAGTGATTGTCCCCCTGTACTTGGCACTGGTGAGGCCATGCATCAAGTTACATGTTCAGTTCTGGGCCCCTCACTGCAAGAAACTGAGGTGCTGAAGCATGTCCAGAGAAGGTCAACAGAGCCGAGGAAAGGTCTGGAGCACAAGTCATATGAGGAGTGACTGAAGGAACTTTGGGGGCCTCAGCCTGGGGAGGAGAAGGCTCAGGGGAGACTTAAAGGCTCTCTACAACCACTTGAAAGGAGGTTATGGCAAGGTGGAAATCGGCCTCTTCTTGTGGGGGAACAAGCAACAGGGCAAGAGGAAATGGCCCCAGGTTGTACCAGAGGAGGTTCAGACTGGATTTTAGGAAAAACTTTTTAATGGAAAGTCTTGTCATGGGTTGGAAAAGGTGCCAGTGCGGTGGATTTGTTGGCAACCTTGGAGGTGTTTAAAAGACGTGTAGATGGGGCACTTGGAGACATGGTTCAGTGATGGGCTTGGCAGTGCTGGGTTAACAGTTGGACTCGGTGACCCTAAAGGTCGTTCCCAACCCAAACAATTCTAGGATTCTATTCTATGATTTCAAAGCTCTTCCATAAAACTTCCAAATTCACTACCCGAGGGTGCAGGCCATGTAGCAAATGCACAAGAAATGTGTTGTGACCCACAGTTGACCCTTAACATTTAGGGTAGATAATGTGAGTCTGAGAAGGCCTAGGAGATGGAAAATCTGATTGCTGTTACCTCCCTGTTTGCCCAAGTTTTCTGCTTTTTTTTTCTAATTTATGTACAGTTCAAAAAAAAAAAAAAAAGTAATTATATCCCCATATTAATAATTACTTCTTTCCAGTGATTTGCTGTTAGGCCATATGAATGATATGGCATATCCTTGATTTTATGATACAAATATTTTTACATGGATCTTTTCCCAGTGTCAAAGTAATATACTCAGCAGGCACAGGAGAAGAGCCATTATATATATCTTAGAAAAAAGTGTTGGGACTGCCAAATCTTGACCGGCATTATTATTGTGGGTAAACTGCTTAGGGACCAAGCTGGACTATCAGAATCATTTACTGGCAGTTTAAATGCTCTCTGCCTCAGTTTGTCTTTTTGTAAGATGGACACAAAAATGTCCCTCAAAGCTGTAAAGATTTATTCAGGTTTCTGAGAGATTTGTGATCTGTGCCTGAAACAAAATAATCAAATGTGATGCAGCTACTGATAAGGGATATATGCAGGACAGATTCAGGAATAAGTTATATGTGTAGTTTTGTAGAATTATGTTCAGTGGTGTTATTACCCACCAGTTATCAGACTGGTAAACTAAAATAGGACATCATCTAACTCATGCCAAGAGAGACAGGCTCACAAAATCGAGCAGACTTGGTTTGTGTTTCTCCCACAACTCTGTAGTTATACCACTTTAATTGAAAAAAAAAAAATCTCAGTTTGTAGTTGTACCTCAAAGTATTGATCCTTAACTATAGAAGCTCTACTCTTCTGTGTTTTATCTTTGTTTCTTTGAGAAAGCTAGTGTATGGTAGCTTGTGACATTTTCATTGTGAAAGATGCTTAACATTAACCAGTTATTTAGAACCAAAAGCCTTTGCCCTAAGATACATATGGTTGCACTTAAGCTGAAATCATCACTTTACGTTAGAAAATATTGGTTTCATCATAAAAGATAAGTGTTCCCAGAAGTGTATTAAAATGCACACAGATACAAAAGAGAAATATTGGAATTTAATCTTGGGTATCAATGTAAAAATATTTAAATATGCTATAAATTGCACAGATCTAGCATGGTTCACTGAAGAATTTTTCAGGTTATTAAAATATTTTCAGTTCAATAAGACACATTAAAGTAATCATGCAATTTGTGTGCTGTTCAGTGTTAGGAACACTTCTGCATATATTTATTCAACAAAGTTCTCCAAGTCACAAACAAAAGTTATTTTGGCTGCAATGAGAAAAAGTTAGAAGAGAAGAACACATCAAAAAAGAAAGTGGAAGAGAAAATGTATAGGTTTAACCCGGTTCAATTCCAGTGGAGGCGTGAAAGGTAAAATGAGCTTTTCTGGCTGAAGAGGATTAATTTATAAAGACATCTGTGCATCCAAAGTCTCCACATGTGTATTGCAGTTAAAGGTACTGACTTACAGAGCCCATGCAGAACACCTTTAAGGTAAATGGACAGCATTACAACAGGCACTTAATGAAAATAATGGACCCTTTTTGCCATTCTAGTTTCAGGTCTTGGGGAAAAAAGTCAGTTTTTTCATCTCTGCTGGAACAGAAGATTTTCTAATTGCTGCACAGTGGAGGTTTTGCTAATGGCCCACCTCTTTGACAGGCTATCAGGCAGAGCAAAGGAAAGGATGCTGAGGCAGTATGTGGACTGCAAATGGAAAAGACATGTCTTCAAACCATGATGCAAACACAAAGCAGGAGTAGCAATAATATTTTTACCAACAACCTCTAACACATTTGATGAGTTTGCCATGAAATCCTAAACAAACCTCCACAAATATTTCATCTAGATTTGCCCCATCTTTGCAAAGCTTGATTTCAGAAATAGATCTTAGCTCTACAGCTTCAGATGGAATAAGTACAATAGATCTAATTCATCTCAATAAACAATGCATCTAAAGAGATCTGTTCGATTAAGTGTGTAATTGCACTCTTTAACATTGATGAATGACACCATCAAGAAGACGGAGTAGTAGCATCACCTGAGACAGAAAGCATCATGCAAATTGTCATAAGACAAAGTTTTGTGTGCACCTTAGCTCAAAAACATGTATACAACTGCACAAAACAATACTTTTTTCTTTGAAAATTAATTTGTGTCCTAACTGAAAGGTCCTTGTGTTTTGGCATCAGAAGTCTCAGACAAAGTACCCCTGTTATTTTCAGCAGCACATTTATAAAGCTCTCAATCTTGTTTGCCAAACTGGGATAGTGAGACCATAGTGTCTAGCAGGCTGTTTGTCCCCCAGGGTTTCATATGCATTTTGCAGCAAGTGTTTTCAAAGTATCTTGTTTTAAAGGATCCTTGCAGGAATTCTTACATAGGAGCAGCTTTATTTATTTAGGTCAACATTAGCACTATTTCCTGGTTGTTGTGAATACAATCTCAGAGGAGAATTTGTCATTTTTGTCTGAAAATGACAGGATAAAAATAGACAGGGCAATTTCATACATAACTGGTATGGAGGTGTTTTTAGCGAAATTGATGCAAGACCCTGGATGGAGGTTATTATTCCACTAAATGCCCCCAGTTCACTGGTAGCCTTGTAAGAGTTTCTCTGCATTTCTACTTTCCTTCAGCATTTTTATCCTATACCACTATTTCCCTGCTCCTCTCTTCTGTTGTCATCTCACTCTCTTCCTCTTTTACACAGGGGCCTTGCAGAGAAGGCAGTTATATTTGAAAGAGTTCATCATATGAATGCAGAGACAAAGTCAAGGGTCACTCTTATTCAGAGCTTGCCAGTATCTCTTAATAATCTTTATATGATAGGCATCCAGTTCCTCTTGCTCTCTGCTAACTCAGTGTATAATTTCTCCAACAGATATTTTTTTCTTAACAATAACGTTTTCATCAATGCTCCATGAGGTTCAAACATCAAGTTGTTACTGCGAGCTCCCATGGAAGCTGATAGGGTATTTGACTGTTGAGAAGTAGATTAATATGGTTTGGAAGGTAGTTTCCTTATAAACATTAACTTTAGAAAGGAATTAAGGTATGTGTTTACTTTTCACCTGTGAGTACAGTTAAGGCTAATCCCCTATAGTTTTACAAGGGTATTTCTGTACTGGAAATGTTGGTTTCCTTTACTAACTCAGGTCTGCATATAACAGCATTTAAAAATATGATGAGGCAGTGGTGTAGCTTTTTGTTCATGGTCACACTGTTCTCTTTAAAGAAGATTGAAGCAAGAATCTCTTTTAAAGGCTGATATGCCTGGAGATATATCCTTGTGGTTACATGAAGCAAGGTGTAGACTTTAATGCCAAAAGAAAGGGTCCCCCACCTTGTCAATGAATCCTATAATCAGGTTGCAATAGTAACAGATTACAGCTGTCATGTTTCTTTTTCTCCAGGTTCTGATTTCTCTCCCTATCTCTGGTTTTCTTCTAGTAAGAGATACCCAGTGTCTCATTTTGCTCAGGTCAGGCAGGAGAACTTACATGGGCCAATAGTTTCCATTACACTTATCTAATCTCCTGTCCTTTCCAGCTAACCTAAATGAGTGCCATACAAATACTGAGCTACATTTGCATGTGGGGTAGTTTGAGAAAAACAAAACCCTAATTACAGAAGTTTTCCTGAAACACACTTTTTCCATAAATGACAGAAACAGTTTAAGCAAAACTTTTTTACAATAGTGCTTTTTTAGTATAAGTTGATGGCAAATAAATAATTAATGCAAAACTCTCAGACCTGTTCTTGAAGCCTTGCTACAGTCCCACTACAGTGAGAGGGACGTGAAGGTACCTATAGACAGCTGAAAGTGCAGAATAGAGGACTTCCCCAGGATCAGCAAACTGGTGGCTGACTCAATGCTGACAGACCCCTATTAGCCCTGATGCACATCCTCTCACTGTAACCTGTGCTATTGCCTCTACAGATTAGGAATGCTGGCCAAGGCATCTGTCTCAAGGTATTTGCTTCAGACAATATGGATGATGGAAACCCTGATTTATCCTGACTTGTAGCAGGGCTGGGTTTCCTTAAGCATACTGAGCTCTCCTGGTTTTACCAAATGTGAATATGAGCTTGGGACAATTTGAGATCTCAAAAGAAGCCAATGTGCAAAATAACTCCAGTTGATGGGGACATTGAAGCCCTTCTCTTGTGGGCTGAGGTGGGTTGGAGCATAAGCTCTGTGCTGGCTATGGGCCCACCAGACTCCTATGGGAGTCTCACCCTCTCTTCCCTGCAAACACGCGCTTGGAGATGAGTCCGTGATAAGCTATTCTCTGAGGTACAACCACAACAAGCACATGTGCTGCTGCTTGTCTACTCCAGAGGACTTCCTGGTACTTTCAGGAGACTGAAAGCAAGCTGAAATGTTCTAGCACTTTAAAGGAGGACAAGGCATTGGTGGGAGGCTTGTTTAGTATCTGAGTGGGATCATGACTACGATGTTCATCTGCATGTTACCAGCATGGAATATACACAGTTTGAAGACAAGTAGGCTCAGAAAGAAAGGAAAACTTCCAGGGAGGGAGGAGGCAGAGTGAAAGACTGCTAACACTTGCAGTGAGAAGATCAGGAGAAAGATGGAAATATCAGAGCAAGATAATCTGCAGGAGGAGGAAATCAGGCACAGAAAATCAACACTTGATGGGAGGCTACCCTAAATACGTACTGGGAGGCTGGTATTTACCCTCCAGGCAGTAACAGGGCAGGTGCCAAATCCGCCTGTTGAAGAAGCAGGAGGTTACCAGCAAAACTAGCACACCATAACCCTGGGGGACCTTTCTTGCAAACACACCATTAGATTGCTGGCATGGAGAGAATTTGGCAGCCCCGTTTCACACTAACGATGATGTCACATAGCTCTTATTTCAGAAGCATCTCTGTAAAGTTGACAGCTACTGCTATTACCTAATTCTGCTCAGATTGCTAATGTTGGTGTCTGAGGCAGGTTTTCAGTGGTCTCTGAAGGAGCAGCTGTATATAATGAATTGAAGGAGTCTTTTGCACGTGCTTAGCAGTTATCCACATATTTTGGTAGTCTTTCAACTATATGAAAAAGCCAACCAGCAGCATCTCATAATTTTCTAAGGTATTTTAAGGCAGGGAAAGAACATTTGCAACTTGCTTAGGATTTTGGAGTGTTTCACAGGTTGATTTAAGGCACTGTGACTTTCTAGCAATGCTCCTGCAGTATTCTTCACATTGTTTTGTCTAAGAGAGGGGAAATGTATGGCTGATTCCCGCTTAATTAGGCCTCATCTGCTAAACAGTTATGTCACTATTTACATATGAGTAGTCCTCACTGAAGTCAAGACCTGCAGCTGTATACTTCAACTGGTAACAATGTGATTCCAAGATAAACAGACTTGGAACAAGAGATGTACATTGCCTTATATGTATGAACTACCTGCATACAGCAAATGCTGTGCCACATCAGTCTGGCAAATGCTAACAGCTATTCTATTTCAACACCCTGTAAACGGACCACCTGATTATTAGTTTTAAATAATGGGCTAAACTCTGCTCACTAGTTCCAGCTTTTACTGAAGTGTATGACTTGTCAGGTGAGTAATTTTGAGTCACTTGTGCCCCTCTATGGTAGTAAGAAAAAAACCCTCCACACCGACTCACATCAAGTGCTTTTTTCATGGCTGGGTCTCCCATGGCCTGGGGATTAGCTCTTCTGGAGGTAAAAAACATAGCTGGAAACAAGACATAGGGAAAGGAAATGTCCAGAAACTCAACAAACATTTAGGTTTCATTCTAGTCCACCCCCTTTCCAATGCCCTTCTTGCAGGAATCCCTGATGGGGGAGTGACTTTCCTCTACCATTTTTGTCCATTGACTGGTGTCTCAACTTCATCTCTGGTCCATCAGAATGACTTGGGCTGTTCTCTCACTTGTGAATGTCACCACATGGAAAGAACACTATACTATCTCTTCCTACTCGTCTTCTGCCAGATAATTCCCATTCTCCGTAGCATCCCCTATTACCCTAGCAATGACCCTTTGTTTTTCCATTCACTTTTGTACCATTCCCTTGATTACAGTGCCTATTTATTCCATTAATTACATTGAAAAAATCTAAAGCAATCCCTTCAGCAAACATATGCTTAATTTGGTCTATTGAGAATGAGATGTGTTATCAATTGTCACCTATCCCCAGTGAGGTGGGCGGAGTCCTGTTATTAAGCAGAAATACTGACCAGGAGCTCTTCTAGTTAGCTCTCTGAAGAAGTATCTTTGGTTATGGTTCTGTCAGCATGACCCTGCCTTGTTACTGCTGGCAAACCCCATCAGTTTCCTCTAGAAAATGCATCTGGACAGCACTGAAATGACACTAAAATGATTCCTGTTGTGGATCTCCTGGGAAGCTTTGTGGAAGGATTTCTTGTTGTAAATTTAACATTATTTCATCAATATAATACTATGACCCACCAAAGGTTACTTCTGGGCATCTCTAACAATTGAGACCTTCATCAGAAAATGAAGATATCTAGAAGTTAGTGAAACGAGAAGTAGGGGAGGAGCAGTGCTGCAAAGTACTTTCTTATAAGTGCCACAGTGGGAATTACTTTCTCAGTGAAAGACTATGTTTCTTGAGCTATAAAATAAGTATGTAGAAAAATGTTTTAAATTATATTGCATCTTTGTAAAGTTCTCTCTATAAAACATTGAAGACTCCACAGGGTCAGAAACCTCTAAGATTTAGATATGTATTTATGTAGTCAAAACGTGAATTGTGCAATTACTACCCAAAGCACATATTACCAAATTATTTTATTCCCCCGAGGAAGAGGCAGGAGCAAATTGCTTAGAAGAGCAGGAGAAAGCAGAACTCATTGCAAGTCCACTTGTTGAAGCACTTAGGGGGTTTTTTTGTTTGGTTTGGGGGTTTTTTGTTTGGTTGTTTGGTTTTTTGGTTTTTTGTTTTTTGTTTGTTTTTTTTGGTTTTTTTTTTTTTTTTGTAACTTCAATGCTACTTCAAACTGGTATTCCTGACCAGTATTAACACTGAATATGAGTACTTCCAACTGTTGGAAGAAAACTTCAGCTTCCTTACTGAAGATGAGTACTTAAGCATGTGTCTCGGGTGACACCCTATCAGTGATAGGGTGATCTGTCGGGTGCAGTGTTGCATCAGCTACAGGCTTTCTGACAGGCTCTGCCTATACATGGCATACAGGCAATATGTGATGCAGGTGAAGGCATTCAGTAGTTCTCCTCAGGGCAGCTTTGCTGGAAACCTTTGACTTTTCTTCTAGCACCTTGTCCCCAGGACAGCCAAGGCAGGAAAGTACCAGCTGTACCAGTCTTAGGGCAGCATCTGCTGGTTATTGCATGGATCAACATAGATGGTTGTCATGGAAGAGGCTGCTAGCTTTGGCTCCCAGGCAGAGGTACCTGGGACTCGGGGGGAGGGAGAAACTGGCACTTTGGAGGGAAATGACCCTTAAATGTAATTCCAACAGTTAGTCAGGAGAGAATGGGAGTGGACAAGGAGCTTCTCGGTCTTGGTCTCTTTTTTATTTATGAGAGGCACCACCCACAAACTTTGGCAAGTACAGGTTCAGTTGACTGTAATTCGCCTTCAAAGGCAAAGAAACCCGCCCCACCACCTCCCACCCCCCTTCCTACATCCGCTCCCCGTGGGGTTCTCTGAGCCGGGGAGGCGGGGCAGTCACTGAGAATAAACCCGAGATACGAAGACAAAATGGGGACGAGGACTTTGTGAGCCTTGGCAGGAGTAATACTGGGGCTCGGCCACCTCTCTCGGGGAAAGAGACTGCAGTTGTGCCCAGGTTGTGCGGGTGTTCTCACAACGCATGCAGACCGGAATTGACATAGTGACAGAAATCACGGGCGGAGTCGTGGAGCTGCTGGGGCCCCGAGGAGAGGGGAAAAGGGGAGAAGAGGAGAAGGGGAGAACGGGAAAGAAAAGGCAGATCCCGGGGATGCGCTCCACTCCCCTCTGCCTTGTCGGAGGGCAGGGGGGCTCAGTGCGGGGTCAGTGGAGCAGCCTGCCCCCGGGATGCACCTCCCGGTGAGGGTGGAGGGAGGAGGAGGAGGAAAAGTGCGCGGGGAAGTTGCAGCTCGGGAAAGGCAGGGGTTTCGGAAAGGAACTCGTCTTGGCAACTGTGCCATGCTCCTCTTGTGGCAGGACCTAGTATGCAACAAGTCCCTGGAGCACTGCCCGTGAGAGCGCAGTGAATGTGACATTAAAACAAACAAACAAAGAAAGAAACAAACAAACAAACCAACAAACAACCCCAAATGTTTACTTACCGTCCCGAACGTAAATCTCCAGGGCCGTCTCGTCTTGCACGGCCCCAGGTGCGAGCCGGGAGGTGGAAGGAGGGCAGTGGGAGTCGGGGCTCACTGAACAGCGCGCCCAGGACTTTCCTCGGGAACTTACTGTCCCGCTCCGGTTTCCTGGGAGGCGGCTGCGATCACGTTTTATACTGTATTGGTTGGTAACCCCTCTCATTCATTAAGATCACGTAAGAACTCAGAGGGAAACGTGACTCTGAGCTAAAGCGTTTGCGTAAATCTATAGGTTTTTAAAACTCCCTGCCAGTTGCTTTCTGTCTTCTGTAGGCACCAAGGTGGTGGAGAGTTTAAGCTTGCGGATATTGCAAAGGGTTATTAGATTCATAAGTCACACCAAGTGGTGGGCGATCCACTGAGCAAAGCAGAAGTTCTCACATGATGACTTCAAACAAGACACATTACCTTCCAGCATCTGTTGGAGAGACTGGATTTTAAACCACTTCTGTCTCCAGGACAGCAAAGAAACAATGGTGAGTACCAAAAAAAAAAGCGCTTATTTTTAATACCTGGAGAGAAGAACAAAACAACTACAACAAAAAGCTTGAGATGTTGCTTAACGACAGTATCTAATATCACGGGCTCGGCTTTCTAGTACTTAATACACCAAAGAGCGTAACCCGCGGAGGCCGGGAGAATTGTGTTTTAGACAGTGTAACTTTAATTGCGACGCTCTTTGATTTAGGGCTGCGATGGAAACAGCGCGTCTGAGAGAGAAACTTGGAGCTGTCGCGGCCGGGCTGCCGCCGGGCGCTCGCCTCTCCTCCCCGGCTCGCTCCTGCCCTCTCCCTCGGCGGACACAGGAGGCGCCTGACGCCTACCGTCGGGGGGGCTGAAGGCGGGGGGGCATCTCCGCGCCCCGCCGCGGAGCGAGGGTCGGGGCTGCCCCGGAGGAGGGGGGGACGCGGAGCGGCGCGGCCTCTGCACGTGACAGCGCGGGGGGCCGGGGCCAGGAGCTGCCCGGGTGCGCAGCGGGCGCGGCGGCGGAGAGAAGCGGGGAGGCGGCGGCAGCACCCTGGACAGCGGCGGCGGGGGCCGGGGGAGGCGGCCCCGCACAGCTCCGCATCCCTCCGCGACCCTGCGGGCTCGGGGAGCCGTTGGCACCGGGTACCGGCTTCCCTCCCCCGCCAACCCCCGGTCCTTCCACTCCCCTCCCCTCCCTCCCCGCCCGCCGCCCTCTCGCCCCGCTGGAGCTGGGCTAAGTTGAATTCCTAGTGGTGCGGACTGGAATAGGAACAAGAGAGGAGGGATAAAAAAAAAAAAAAAAAAAAAAAAAAAAAAAAAAAAAAAAAAGAGTCTTGCAATCTCCGGGGGTTGGTTTGACGGTGTCAACTTTGGGAAATGCCAGTATTTATCTCCGCGATCTAGCCACTGCTCGTGGTGTTAGCTGTAACCAAGGTAAGCGGAGGGGGGACACCCCCGGCGGCCCCTCTGGCTCCTGTATCTCCCTCTCTGTGGTGCGGGGATGGGTGCCTGCTCCTTGCCTAGTTTGTTACCTTGCTGGGTGCTTGATGTGTGTGAGGGCTAGAGAAGGAAGGAAGGAAAAGCTGGATGAGATTTAACTACGAGTTAAGTTAACTTGTGCCTGATTTAACCTGGGAATCTCGTCTATGTGTGTGTGCATGCTTTGGGCAGAGATGCAACTGATCTTTACCTAGAGAAGCAGATGCGACGGATATTTTTTCCTGGCTAAGGACGCAAGTTGATTTTGCATAGCTAAAGAGATGCAGCTGAGCTCTAGCTGGCACTGTGCAGGACTGATCTTTCACAGATAAAGGGACGCAGCTGATCTTTACCTACACGAAGATTAGCTGACCCCTCTGTATATGCAACATACGGCTCAAAGGGACAGCCGTGCATGTATTGCTGATGATCCAATATCCGCATCTACTTTGCTATAATTAATGGTGTGTGTGCGTGCGTGCGTGCGTGTGTGTGTGTGTGTGTTTGTGTGTGCTTGGCAAGCCTGAAACCCAAACGCAGCCCCCCCAACTGGAGATCATTCGGATAAGCTTTCTGCTCATCTCCCTCCCTATCTCTAGTGCCTCCCCCCACCCCTCCCCGAGCTTCCGATTCTTCCTACGTAGAAATGTAGCTAATAATATTTAGTCTCCGGGCTAAAAATAAGCTCTGGAAAGTCAGCAGTTTGGCGGAGCAGCGGCGGTAGCAGCACTGCTCGCAGGTAGAGAGGCTCTGGGGGTCTCCGGCTCTGCACGGAGGCTGTGCATCACCCCCTCCCCCGCTCCTCCGCCCTGCTTGGGGCGAGCGCGTTCCTGCGAAGCAGAGTCCACACGGAGCCACGCCGTCCCCGCCGCCCCGTTCCAGACAGACTGAGCTCCTCCGCGCGGGGAATCCCGGCCACGGGGAGACACCCCTCCTCCCCGCCCCGGCGGATCCGAGGGGCGGCCGGCCGAGCCCCCCCCCCACCGCAGCCACGGCGCTGGGGCGACAGGCCCTCCCTGCGGCAGAGCCGGCGGCGCCCCGCGGCCGGCCCCGCTGCGGTGCCGCG
>VZUI01035624.1:0-14778 GCA_013401135.1 Cettia cetti | reverse complement strand
AAAAAAAAAAAAAAAAAAAAAAAAAAAAAAAAAAAAAAAAAAAAAAAAAAAAAAAAAAAAAAAAAAAAAAAAAGGGGAGGAAAATAGAGAGGTAGGACAGAAAAAGAAGTGCAATGAAACAAACATGCAGCTAAGAACCATCTTATCCTGCTAAAGCTGTCCTCCCCTCTAGACACCCCTATGGAGCTATTTGAGTAAGTTTGGCTATCTATTGTATTGTAAGCCCTGCTGCTTGATTTATTGGGCCTTGGTTGCCTCAAGGAGTGAGAAAATATCTCTCCCGTCTCAGCTTAGAACAGAGGAAAGTTTTATTACCAGCTCTGTGGTGCACGCTGGTCCTTTCTTAGTGATGCTATTTCTGGCACAGACTGATTGAAAAGTGCTTCTGTCCCCCACATGGCTGCCAGTTTGACACTTTTTGACATTTCTTAAAACTCATGCCTTTCCTGCCAACTCCCTGTTGCTTTTTAAACCTTTTTAATCCTGAAGAATGCAAACTAATCTACTGAGAGAAAGAAGCTGGTCCTGGGAAGCAGGGCTGGAAATGTCAGAGCGGTAGAAATGATAAATTTACCTGCTAGGGAACGAGAGCCAACACAGGAGAGGGGCTGTCAAGAAATGTCGCTGACACTGTGGCCAGTTAATATCACCTACTCTAAAGACATATGCAGTATATTATTAAGCAGAACTGTGCAATATCTTCTTAAAACAGGAACGGTTTGGAGACAAGAACAAAGCATGTTTAATCAAGTGGAATAAAACAGTGGTCCCTGAGGGAGACTTAAACTACTTAGATCTAAGTATAGCTAATAAAAGTTAGCAATTCAAGAGAGTTTCCAAAAGGCTTTATTATCATTATTAGTATTATTGTTGTGTCACGCCTGATCTTTTGAATGGAAAGGCCAAAGTGCCTATTGTGTTTATTTTCCACAGAGTACTCTATATACCCAGAGAACATCAGTGCCCCAAAAGACCCCCATCTTCCCTCTCCTCACTTTCTACCCTGTACAATTACTTTTCAGAAGGTCTCCTCATTCCAGAAAGAAAGAGACAAAGTTTCTATTCTAACACTATAAGACAATAGACTCCAGGTTTTAGTAGAGTCTCTTTTCATATTTCTTTACTTTGTTACACTCACAATGACGCATTAAAAACAAATGTTCCCTGTTGTTTCTTTGTAGTCACAGCTCTTTACAGACACAAGGCTACCTTCAGCCAGGTAACCAGGCACCTAAAGACAAGGCTCTACATTTAGGCTGCAGGCAGCAAAATGCAACCATGGTTTACCCTCAAGCATGCAACACTACCAGCAGAAAACCCAGTTTAAATGAAAATGAGCTGTAACACACATTGGCAATCAGGGTTCTGAGCACTTTTAAGCTATAATTCCCAAGTGCCTGGTTTTGTTAATTTATTTCTTACTGGAAGCAGACACATTCCCTTCAAACTCATCTCCCATTGACTGTGCCTGGCTGGAGCTGGCTGCTCAACACCCTTCCAGCCCAAGCACACCTATCCAAACTGCAGCACGGTTCCTCCCTGGCAGTATTCAGAAAACCTTACATTCATTGGAATGTAACCGGGGTCATGGTAAAATTCCCTAAATACCACCTGGGGTTCATTGCTGTTTCGAGATGCCAGAGGCACTTGACTGGTAAAGGCCCAGAAGTGCAAGGATTCAGGAGAAATTGTGCTGTTCAATTCTGACTATAAGCAGACTATTTGGAGATCAGACAGTCTGACACTATTTTTTTTTATTCAGCCTGCATAGTAGAAGAATGGATTAGACATTGACATTTCAACAAAATAATTGTTAAAAATAACTTAGAAAATGCATCACCAAGAAAACAAAAGTTTCTTTTTTACTGAAAGATTCACCACTTCTCTAGCTTTATGAACAGTACACCAGCAAAGAGAAGAACTCAGCCTTTGACTAGATCTTATGTTCTACCAAAGGGCAAGACTGAGAAAAAATACAAAGACATCAACAATGACAATCCATACAGTGAATATTTTAGATGACATCCTGGGATATCTTTAAAATGGGATTTATATGTATTTTCTTTGACATTTGACAGCATATATACCAGTACAACACAGAGGTTCCCTTCTAAGAAGTATTGGCTTAATAGAAAAACTTCTAGAAGAAAGTGAAGGAAAAAAGCATTAAGAAACAGGAAACTAGTTGTTAGTTTGGCTCCATCTGTGTCCATCAAAATCTTGACTTTCTCTTACACTTTTCTCTGTGAGAGATCACTTCCAATGAAAAATCTAGAATACTGCTATTGAAAACTCCTGTACAAATTGAAATAAAGTTCAAAGACCTAATTTCAGCAACCTTCCATTTCACATACCCCAAAAAGAGCTTTCTATCTGACTGCTCTGTATGGTGCAGAATGGTATGCACCGTGGCCATCTGGCCTGGAAGGGAGTTTGACCCTGGAGCAGAAGTAGCAATGAAAGGTGCTAACAGGGCTGCTTACTGTTGCTAGCATTAGTAATTTCAGCTCCATTAAGCTGAAACCTACTGGATACATTAGAAACATGAAATGTATAGTAAAAAACAGAACTCTGCATTCCCTGACTGCCAAATTAATAAATTCCATGAAGCTGCATTAGACATCTCAGGTTAACTAAGGAAGGACAACACAGAAAAGGAAGCAAATTTTCAGGGGAAAAAAATTTCAAGAACAAGAGTGCATCCAAAGAACATAGCATGACCCACAGGATTTGAAAAACTCCTTTTGCAAAGCATCCAACATACATTTGACCTATTTATACATTCAAACACTGGGATTTTGATGGTCTCTCTGTCTCAACATGCCTTTTGGCACTGCTGGGGATTTTACCCATGTACCAAATAACACAGGACTTGCTGAAAACTAGCTTAAACCTGTAAGGGCTAAAAGCAGCATGGAGAGTTTCACTATAGGAACAGCAGTGAACTCAGGAACTAAACCTGGAAGCTTACAGCACAAGGTTCAATTGTCAGCTCCATCACTGGCATGTAATGCCACCTTAGGGATATTCTCCCTTCTTGTCCATCCTTCCTGAGTTAGGGGTTTCAGTGGAAGATGGTCTCCTCCCATGTCTAACACATTTCATCTCTGATATCAAATAAAAATGGAATTAATAAGGCCATCTCCAAATCTTGTGCAATTAGAATGGCTTCTCCTCCCTCAGACAGGCAGATAATCTGTATCCTATTGCTGTGAAGCACACATTTTCTTTAGGAAAAAGAAAACACACCTTCAGCAAATCTAGAAATATGAGGCTAACATTGGGAGGAAGCAGGTGTGTTACAGAATGTTGTGACACAGATCTCTCCAGCAGAGCTTACCAGAGGCGTCCCTAAGTGAAGGACAGGGGGAAGAAAGCTCTCCCACAGGTAACCTTTTAAAAGGGCATCCTGGCAGTCAGCAGGCATTTGACTTTTGGAGGTCCCTCGGTCCCACAGCCAAAATAATTCTTATATAAGAATCTGCTTATTCTTCCCAGACAGAGAGCTCAGAAATATGAAAGAGTGCTTTAGCTATAAATAGTAATGGTAAAAGCCTGTTTTAGTAAGTCAGAGGAAAAATTCTCCTCAACTTCTCAAAGACATTTCTAAGTTGCTGTGTTTGTTTTAGTTCTTAAGTTTATGATTTTTTTTAACTTTTCCTTCTGAAATGTAGGTTTGAAAGTATCTGTGAAGCTGGCTACAATTACTTGTGACCTATACAATACATACAGTAGCTTGTTATCATATACTAGTGTGCTATTCTCACTATTTTCCCCTCTCCTAAAGGGTGCAGGGGATGAAGTTTGGAGACAAAACTTTCATTTCAATTTTCATGTTATTGCTGGTTTCCTGGGCTCATTTTTTCTTTGAATTTAGTAAATTGAAATTCTTATCTCTCTGGCCATACACCCTGTACGATTTGAGTCAGATTCCAGACTCCCTGATACATTTTTATGCTGCATATGTAGCAGAGCTGCAGAACCAAGTTTCTCAGCTCATACATCCTCTTTTGTCCAGACTAATACACTGAAGTCACAACTACCACAGCCCCTGTCCTGACTATACATAGTGGCAGAGTAGGGGGCCCAGAAAGTCCATTTCACTCCACATTACTGTGACATGAAAATTTTAAACTCATAGAGACAGTCTGCTGCATTTCCGTGGTAAGATTTACACCTCACAATGACTAGAAAATTGGATGTCCTTCACCTGTGAATTCCTTTGATTTATCCTTTACTCACTGAGCTTTACAAGTTATTCCTTTCCTACTCATTGTTATTAATTAGCCTTGAAGCAAATTTTTCTGTAATTTAACCTTTATTTCCATTGTAATCACCCCTCATACAACAGCAGCCTCTTATTTTTTTTGTGCCTGGTACTCTTATATTGGAAAATGGGTTTATCTACAAGTTACACAGAGTATCATAATTTATAACAGTGTGTTTAATTCTTTGGAACCAAGCTGAGCACTAACTGCCTTGAGCTGTTTGGTGGGAAATTAGATTTGTGCTAAACTGCTTGGTGCTCTGGGGAATGCAGAATAAACTAGATGTGGCAATTTTATGAGTTTCAGAACTTCAAAATGACTATATTTTTATCACTATCACTGAGCTTGGATGTCATTATCTAAGATTTTTTTAAATCTATATCATTGTTCCAAAATGGATTTAAATTACAAAAAATGGAGAGGAAAGCAGGGGGAGGGGGTGGTATATGCAAAACATTTCTAATTTAAAACACTTTACACTTAAAATATGGAATGAAGGAAGACAATTTAGGAGCAGTTTCATTTAAATTTTACCTTTTAGATAAGACTACATCAGTAAATGTGATGAGCTTTCAGATTGGCAATCTTGAAGTAAAACTTGAATTGAAAACATGGAAAAACATTTCTATCTTACTCCTCTTCCAGACTGCAGCAGAAAGACAGATCTCAAATCCATTCTTTCATGACACTACCCAGGTCACATCAGAGAAGGGAGAAAGAAACAAAGAGAAGATGATAAAATTATTTATGCTCAACCTTATAAATAGACATTCCAGCTGACACCACACTAATTCTGAATAACAGCCACTGCTGTATGGACAAGAGTTCTTTATTTAAATTCCCAAGTGCTGTTAATGTAATATGATAATGCAACACAATTAGCTATTTCAGCAAGACCTGATATTACCAAACCTTTTATTGCATGATGAAGTGCCATCTCCATTATAAAATTTCATAAAATACATTTATCACATGAAAAAAAGTATATATTTGCAATAGAAGGACAATAGAAACTGTTAACAAGATGATGAGCCTTCTGGAGCAGTAATTATGTAGCTAAAAGGCTGTGATTGTCCCACAGTGCTTCTAAGGCAGGTTTCTGCAAGCGGGACCCATATTGCAATGTTTTGTGCTAAACTCACTGCCAATTCTGCCATTGCTAAGGACAAGAAAATTATCGATTTTCTTGTCCTTAGCAATGCTGTGGAAAGATAAAATACACAATGGAGGAGTCTGGATTTGCAAACAAACGCCGCACGTCTGCTGAGTTATGAAAATATAGGAACCCATTCTTGTGTTGAAAGGAGAAGGGTTTGAATATTTCTGTATTGCTTTAGTGTGATGAACAGGCCAGTCAAGCTTGACCCATCTGTCCAGTTGCTGTTGCCAGATACTGGCCTTCATAAAGCTCATCAAAAAAAAAAAAAAAAAAACCAAAAAAAAAAAAAAACCAAAAGAAAACAAAACAAAAAAAAAAAAACCACCAAAATTTTATTTGCACATTTGGTTGTATTATCCAAAAAGCTCCTCAATTAGATTTTTTTTTTTTTAATGGTAGACCAATGAGCAAAAATCTCTGCAAGGACTTCACAGAGTTCTGATAGTCTTTCTATATTTTTAAGTCCCTGCCAATGAATATGTTTTCAAATAACTAGAGCTTTTAATAGGATTAGCTGTAATTGGGATCTGTGTCATAAAGCCTACTGTGACAGGGAACAAGGAAGGACTGGGACAGAAAAACAAAAGTAAGAATAGGCAAGGATATCTAATATATCATAGTTAAATGATCTAGAGATCCATACTAACCTGAAACCTAAAAAACAACAAGGAAAAAATTTGTCTTACTATGATTTCAAAAAAGAGTATGTACAGTATAAAAAAACCTGAGTCTGTAGAAACCTGGACTTCTATCTCAGTGTCTTTCTTGGAAAGAGATTTGAAGAGCCAGATGCTGTCCTCATACAGAGAGACTAATTATAGAGACTGATATACTAAAGCTCTAATAAGGGCCATTGGCAAGTAATTACCTCCATTAGTATTTCTAGACTTACATCATTGGAAATTATTGTTAAATGATGCCCTTTCCCATCAGATGCATATCTGTCAGGACAGTGGTTTTCATAAAGCCAATTTTAAATTTTGGGCAAGGTAGACAGAGTCTATTGAAAAGCAGAAACATTTAGTGAAACCAAGAACACTACCTGTACTGTGTATGTAGATTGAAATCTTCAATCCATCCAAGTTGCTGAGCAGTCAGGAGTTAAAAGAGATTAAATGGATTTCATTCTTCAGTGTATAATGGAGGTAATTTCTTCCCTGCAACCAGTAAGTCTGCAAAAGTTTTCACTAACCTCTCTTCACTGCTGATAAGACCCAGAAGAAAACTTGTCCAGCTGCTAAGAAAAAACAGTTGGGCTGTCTTTCTGGTGGGATTTTTTGTTACTTTTATTGCTCTTTTTTTGTTGTAGTAGCTATTATTTTAAGCATGTTTATTAGTACAGAATGTAATTTAATAAATTAATATTATGCATCACAATACTTGGATAAAATTAAATAATCATATTACTAAAGCATGATCAAGTACAGGAACAATCCCTAAAAACAATTAAAATATTAAATAATTAATTAAAATATTAAATAATTAAAATACATGTTTTATCAATATAGCTTAAACTTCAGTCTTTGGAAGGGAAGTACTGCTGCTGATACACCAATCAATATGAATTATTCCTGCTTGAATTCTTACACTCTTGGTATGGTTTTAGCACCTTGGTGAACCTCAGTAATACTGGTCATTAAGCAACATACAATATAATTGAAGAGATCTGAGAAGATCAGTTTCCACCAACAGGGGAAAAAAAAAAGCAACAACACAACTGCATCATTGTAAGTCTTCAATTGGGCTATTTTAATGACATCATACAAGTCTGCAGAGTTGAGCAAGAGGAAAAATTCATCATTTCCAATGACAGAAATAATTTTTCATTTTGAAGATTTAATTATTTTAGATATCTATGCATATTTAATTTTAAGTATCTTTCAAACTAATGAACATATGTTGTTATTTTAAAGATAACTTCAAAACATATTTAGCTGTTTCTATGGTACTTCATTAAATCCAATGTTCTAGACAAAGTTTTGAGTAAGAGGCCTTTGTCATGAGACTCTTCAAGGTGAAGCAGAGCATGACCATTTTTTTGTCCTATGTTTCTTTGATCCCAGGTCAGTGTGATGAAACATGGCAGTTCCCTCCAAGAAGAACTGGAAAAAGCAACAGTGGCTGCCTCTCACAAGAGTCTGATTAATTTATTTCTAGGATAGGCCTGATGTAACAAAAATATCAGTGACTGAGATTTTAATAGAAACATCTTCATGTTTTTTAGTGTCTCTCAGAAGGAATTCTCCACTCCATGTAATTTTGTCTTGATGCCATGGGAACCAGCTGGATCCCTGTGTTTTCATACCCTCTGTATGTGATCACTGAAACAGGCACAGAAGTCCCATGGCTCGAGTGCTGCATGCCTCTGGAGCGCTCCCCCAAGAATGAATTAATGTTTGAGCTAAAGAAATGGCTGAAGCTGAAGATCACACTGCATGGTACAGTTCTGAATCCAGCAAAAATACAACTGCAAGATTTTGAGACATAAATAGATGTCAGTTTTATATTAAAAAATATTCAGATATTGCATATATTTTCTTAATGGCATTTACAAACAAACCCAGCATCATTTGAGATACTACTACATGCCACTGGATTCCAGTGGAAAGTAACACCCATGGCAGTATCTTCATAGATAGTGTCTTGTATGTTTGACACAAGATGCACATCCCCACAGGAACAGATTCACAGTCCAGAATCTCTGATGCTGAAAACCTGACATCCCCACTGCAAGAATTTCAGGGAAAGTTTAGGTCAATTTAACACCATTCTGGCCCCTGAGTATTGGAAGTTCAACTTCTGGGTGAAGCTTGTGGGAAGGTTCAGTCTGCACCCTCTGGGTCTGCTCCCCAGTGCAAACCCAGTACAGCAAGGTGGGCAGCTGGGAGACTGGCTTCAAAAGCAGTCAGGGTAAACTCAGCAGTTCCTAAAGTGGGCACATCCAACTTGCTCTGGCACTACTAAGCTGTTTTTACATAATCACTCTTCTGTGGCCATAGGAAAAGAAAATGCCATCGTGAATTTATCCCTGAATCTCAGTCTAGCCTTAAATTTAAAGAAAATTGAAATTTTAGGTATCCTCTCAGATTGCATCCTAGCTAGTGCCAGAGTGTGTACAGAATCATTAAGTCATGGGATGAGCCATGAAGAAAACAAGAATTCCATGAACTGGTTAAGAATAATTACTTAAAGAAACTGTATACACACTTGTTTTAAATAATTTATGTACCAGCACCACCAAAAATATTTCAGGAAATATTATTTAACTAAAATTGCTATTTTCCTCATCAGTTACACTGAATGGCTAATTTTGACTGTTCTACATGTCACAATCTCAAGCAAACAAAAAAAAATGGTCAAGGGGACAACATGCAGAATATTTCATCTAAAGAAAAGATGGAGTAATAATCAGAAAGAACTTGTAACTCCTCAACAATCATTTTTCCAGAAAAGAAGGAGTAATCTTTAAAACACCAGAAGAAATCTGTCTGAGCAGTCAGGGCTATACTTAAAAACATATGTAAATACCTGTGGATAGACTTGAGTGCCTGGAGTAAGTCATTTAACCCCAGAGCATGAGAGGAGCCCAGCTCAGGAGGGATTTTTGGAGGCTCTCCCAGAATCTTAAATGATTGTTCAAGTTATTGGTTACTTGGCTCATGAGGACTGCAGTCAGCCTGTTCTGAAGGAAGGAATCCCTGAAGAGAAAACACAGTTTTGATGAATTTCCCTGTTAATCACAGCACTTCAGAGCACAGAGAGCCCATCCCATATAGCCACACAAGACAAGGCCCTCCTCTGGGGCCCACCACCTCCTCAGCCCCTTTTCAGTCTCCAGTCCTCTGTCAAAAAAGGATGTTGGGTTTCCATTGGATTGCTTCCACTTAAAGCAGTGCTAAAGAGTCTTCAGGTCTACTCTAGGAACTGAATGAGTTTGTCCACATGCTTTCAATGGAAGGAGAAACTTGGATTTAAGATTTTTTTTTTTTTTGCTCTTCTTCATTTATCATTTACAATCTTTGGCTCCTAATGAATATAGGTCTATATATGATTGCATTGAATTTATGAGATATGTTTCAGTATTTATCATTTCATATAAGTCAAAACACATTTTGGAAAGCTGGCCAAAACAATATATAAATTTCTGTAACTTTAAAAGCTAATAGCAGCAAACTACTAAATACAGTGCTGCGGCAAAGAGCTTCTCACATAGTTCTTCCTCAAGATCCTGATTTAAATTCTGGTTTATCAATAAAAAAACCACTACCAGCTTTGAAATTTTAATTTCCTTTTGAAATAAAGGTCTCATCAAGATAAAGCTGGTGTTGCTTGCCTCTCAATGCTCCCTACTTTCATTATACAGATTTTTTTCATACAGCTGCTAAATCCTATTTTCACAGGAGAAAAAAAATTTGCACCTCCAATCATCAAAGCAGCATAATTTAGGCCTTTATTATGTCAGTCATGAATTGTCTTTCTTGTGAGCTCACAATGTCATAATATTCTTTCTGATTAATGAGGATCCTACAATTACAGGGTAGGAACCGTCATGCTGTACCACAGAGCCTGTCTAGAGGCAAAAATTACTGTTAATGCTAATGCCTTACTGGAGATTTAGGGGTGGAATTATTACTGTCAGCAAATCCAAAGGGTCTGCACCCACAAGATGAATGGCTTTTGTCATCTCTGGAATGCAGTTCTGGGAGGCCAATGAACTTTCACATGGGACTTCACCAATTCTCACTGCCACATTCTGCATGTTTAGTGCTCCATTATTTGGAGCATCTCTGCCCACCTAGAGGCTGCCAGATGGGGGTGAAACAAAAGGGATAAGCTAGCCTGGCTAAATGAAAATCTATCACTGCAAAACAAACCAGTTTCAATCTTCAAAGTATAATCAGCTTCCCTAATGCAGGTGAAAGGCAAAATCAAATCAATAACTATTCAAATCAATCCTTAAATTGTTACAGGCAATTTGTTTTCTTTTTACTTGCTTACAATGCATTTTCCCACCTGTAATCACCAAAAAAAAAAAAAAAAAAAAAAATCAATTTCACAAAACTGTGTACTTTACAGTCCAGCCAGGGTACTTTTTTTACACCCATGTGTATACCCTGCTATAGAAAACCCAGGATATTTTCTGTAATTGTCTCTGTGACTTAGATAACTTCATCCTATGATTAAATGGGAAAGGGACATGACATTTTATGCACTGCTTGAGTACTTCTCAAATTTTGTTCTCAGCATTTCTAGAGAGTACTTCAATCTTTCTACTGTTTATTATTTTTCCACATCACTCAGTAGTACAAGCATATACTAAAGATCAAAAACATAGGACTTGAAATCTGAAAACAAATTTTTCCCTTTAGAAAATAAATACTCAGGATGGGAATGATTAAATAACGAGCAGCACAAGTGGTGTCAAAAACCAAAGTGTCTTTGATGCTGCACTTTCAGAACACAATATCATCTTCCTTGAATCCTCCTCTTTGTCACATCTCCTTATTTAATTTCATTCTTATAGGATGTATCATGTTTGAACAACTCAAGTGAGGAGGCTCATTCCAGCTTCCAATATGTCAATGCCATTAGCCAAACACATGTTCTGCAGTGGAAGAGACTGGTTGATGTAGCAGTACAATCATTATTCAGCAGACAGACATCCAGCTGAAAGCCATTAATCCAGAGAAAACAAATGACTGCTCTCAGGATTTGCCCCTCCAAGTTTATGCTGCTGAAAAGAAAAACATTTAGTCCCACACTGCAATTCTCCACGTAAAGAGCTTTATTTACAGAAAAATCATCCCTTTCGAATAAATGAGTCTGTTTAAATATATCTCTTATCTTGGAGAGACAACATATATTTAGGAAATCATTCTAGAAAGTAGTTGAAAGCAGAAGCAAATAATGGTTTAAGGGTGTGAACAAATATTAGACTGCTTTCTATCACCTAAGGAGCTTCAAGCAGTCAAGAGGGGGGAAAAGGAACAAAAACATTCTGACCTACCACAAGCTTTTTTGAAGTTCTAGTTAAAAATAATAGTCTGTGATATGTAGGAGTTCAAGAGACTAGCTGATTCAGTAGCATTTCACCCTTATTAAAAATATCTTAGAAATGGTACTAGCCACAATATTTTAAGTATAATTAATGATCTAATGATAGTCAACAATCAAGATTGTTAGGTAAATAAAAGATTCAGATCTACAGTATGCTGATGTTGCTAAAATCAATGAGAGTTTATTACTTAGTTGAAGTAGCATAACTAAGATTACAGTGTACTACTCTATTTTATATGGCAAAATCACAAGAAAAGTTCACATCATAAATTCTTCACAACTCAGTATATTCCATGGAAAAAAATGAATTGTATAAACAACAAAAATATTAATAGATTTTCCATTGGATTTCTTTTCTTGGGAAGTTTCCTGCAAAAGCTCCTGAGGAAGATGAATAATCATCTATATTCCCTTATGGCTCTTGGTAATACAAATACGGTTTTGAATACTTAAATTGATACACTGAATTTTCAAAACTCTTCAAATCTATTTCTTTTGGAACAAAAAAAAATCAGAGAGAAAAATATATTTGAAGAGCAGGAACAAACATAGGAGCTTCATAGCGAGTGAGGCTTGTAGATTACCAGTTTCAGAGCCTCAGTTCTAGTAAGTGCTAGTAGTGAATCTTTACAGACAGTACAGTACATGACTGGAGAGCATATTCATACCTTGCCTGTCCTCTAAATTCTGCTAAGCAGAGGTTAAGTGTTCCTGAGCCAAAAGGTGTATTCCGGGCAATGAACAGCAGCTGTCAGTGGATTAAGTTGCCATGAACTTGCCTGTCCTCTTTTGAAATCCATTTTGATGAATGAGCTGTGCAGCCAAACCAACAAACAGTGAGTACACTTTGGGGGGGGGAGAAGCAAATGCCAACCATTGCAACTTCCCTCAACTCAGTTCAGCTCCACAGTCTGCCAGACCTCGTCTTGGGAAATACAGCCTTCCTCCCTGAAAGGAGAGATTGAAGAGACTCTGTTTCCTCTGCTAATCTTAATCCAATTGCTATTTGCATCCAGCAGTTCCAGTATAAGCATTAGAAAGGACTTTCAAAATCATCTCTAAAGGCACTCTTAGAAACCACTTCTTGGCTAACAATGTCTTCTTGTTTCCACTGATGTCAGTAGAAATTCCTTGCAACTGCAGAAAAGCAGGACTGGGATGGGCAACTGCTCACCTCTGCTTAGTAGGGAGAAATGATCCATGTCCATCCTGTTCCTGGCCTCCACATTCATCATCTGCACTCCATAACACAGATGTTCATCCTTATGGACCAGGATCTCATTCCTTCCTATTGCACAAAGGGACGAACACCACAGCACAAACTTTTTGTTTCTACCCTCACCCCCATTGTTGCAAATGATTATCCTGAACAATTTAATGCAGCAGATTGTCAGCTTCGTCTTCAAAAAGATTCAACCATTCCACTCCAATATTCTTCTGAAGGCTGTTCCACAACCTTCTGCAGGCTGCCTTCTTTTCCAGATGGGAAACTGTCTTCTAATTATCAGCCTGAATTTATTCATGGGATCCATTTGTTCTTCTGCCAGTATTGTCTTGCAGCAAAAAATTATAGCCATAACTGAGTTGGGTTTGGATCAGCAAGTTGTAACCTAAAGATAAAAGGATCATTGTATTGCATTTGTTTATAGATTAATTTCCCCTATAGTTATTTTAATAGAAAATATGCAGTGAAGTGTTGAAAAATATAAGTGAATAACATTGGCAGTTAAAATAATAGCTTAGAAAGTTACATGACAATTAGCAGTCTTCCTAAATTATAGTTATATTATAGTTAAATTATTACTATCTGATTAATTTTATATGTATATCTCTATGAGCTAATTATCTGTGGCTTGTTAAATATGTGTTCTACAAAATCTTCAGTGATTAATAATAGATTAATAAATTTTTTTTCAATAATGTGCTTTGAGGTTATTACATAGAAAACAAATTTATCTCACATATTAACCTGATGAACTGATTTGGCTTGTTAGAAGAAGCCTTTGTATTCTGTTGATGTCTTTTGTAGTACCTGAGCCTTCTGCTGAGCTTGACCTTGGTCATCTCTGGGAGCCGTATTTCCCTTGCTCCTGCTCCTGCTCCTCCATGACAAGCAGCCATCCCTCACCCTGCTGCACAGCTTCTCCTCTCAGGCAGTCTCCATTTGTCTTCTTCACCTTCTTTTGCTGCTGATGGATGGATTCGCAGAAAACAGCTGGACTCCATTATAGCCTTGCGGCTGGGACCATCCTCATGGAAGACAAATAAACTCCACTGTCACTATCCTTGTATAAAAATACAAGGTTACAGGTTATAAAAGATTTTTGCTTCTTAAAAAAATGCTTAAAAAATAATAAAGACTAACAATTCCATCGCTTTTCCAGAGATCCCCTCCCACACCTGTTGGAAACTATGATTTTGCTTTGCCTTAAAAAAAAAAAAAAAAAAAAAAAAAAAAAAAAAAAAAAAAAAAAAAAAAAAAAAAAAAAAAAAGGTCCAAAGATGACAGTGTAGAAAAAAAAAGGTTGCATTATTAGTGGGTCAGCATTTTCTTTTTTTCATACATTCACTCTTGAACCAGGGTAATATTCTTAAAGGTATTTTTTTATATACACAGTTGTGACGAACTCCTAAGTTAAACAGAGGATAGTGGAATAGTTGTTAGTTGAGAAAAGATATACATGTATCTTATTGGTTTTTATTTCAACTCGAAACTTTGTACGGTTGTAAAGTGCTATATTTGTAAGATTGCCTACTGTGTAAGTTGTTACTTTTGTTAAAGTGTCGGTTTGCAATTGTAACATTGCACAGTTCTAAGTGACAGTCAAAACTTCGGATAGTTACAGTTTTAACATTGTTAGGAAAGTTAAGAGTTGTTAGAGCTGCCCGGAAAAGATACCAGAAGGAGAAAATGACCCTTACTGATAACACCGAGACCGCAACCCTAAGCATCCATTGGTGAATCTAGCCAACCAATCATCCCACCGTGGGAAGAAATGATTGGCTGGGAATGAGTCTGGCTAAAGACCAGTAAGAACTGTGGAAATGGACCAATGGGAAGAAGGATCCAAAATGCACCATTCCCTGAGGGGACAAAGACTATAAAAGGAACTCACAGCCCTCAGAAAGTGTTACTCTCTGAAGGACAGGGTGTGTCCTAAAGAGGTGTCCAGGGTAGCACTGCATTCTTGATTGTTCTGACTTGTTGTGAAGGGGGTTGAGACTAGCTCAGCCCCTGTTCTCAGTGGTTAGTTAATAAATCATTGGCCAATTTATTTTATAACACTGGAGTCT